>RCUC01138618.1:0-95642 GCA_003697995.1 Taxidea taxus jeffersonii | reverse complement strand
TCATAATTCTTTGCCTTCAAATTTACCTATATACAAAATCAGTCTCTTGAGGAATAGTGGGGGTAAGCTGATTATGATTGATTGATTATATGCAACCGGGGAACCAAAAATAAAGTTAATAAAGCTAGACTGAGAAAGTTGGTTTTCTGTTTGTAGTTAAAGCTATTGTCTTTTTTTAAAGATAGGTCTCATTTAAAAAAAATCATATTGATTTATTTCTATAAATTCTAATTTTTGACGTTTTACAAGGCTTTATTTTCATATATTTTTTGAAGTACTCAACTAGTAAGAGTGGAATTTAGAATGCTAGTGTTAGGATATTGATATGACATGTAACTCAAGCTAATTTTTGCTTTAGGAAAAAAGTTAAGCTTTTAACCATGTATAGTTTTTGTGATTTGAGAGTGTTTGCCCCTTACATACTCAAATCTTTGTAAATGCAAACAGTGTTATATGATCAAGCTCAAATATTTAAAATTTTAGAGGAAAAAGAATAGTAGTAATATATATCTCAAAGATGCACAGAAAGAAGTTAATATTTATTTCAAATTAATGATGGCAACCGTTTAATGTGGTGCTATTTATTTTTTATGGTAGTAAATTAAAATACTCATAAGTGATATGTTAGTAACATTTGAAGATCTATACTTTGCCACTTTAGATAATGTTTATATTTGAGGCAGTAAGTTTCTGGCTTTAAAAATTTACAAAATATACCTTTTGGCTTTATACATTCTTAAGCAAATAAAAGGCAGGTTATTTAAGTGTTTTTGAGAAATCCGCTTCAAGTGATTAGAATGGCACAAAATCCCATGTTAGTGATTTTAAAAATTTTAACAAATGCAAAGTTCTATGAAGGTTTTACTACATTTTAGACTATGCCTTTAATTTATATTGTATTGGGTGGATGGTCTTGCTAATGACTTCATATGCTTAGTGTAATTTATGTAGCATTTTAAAATCCATTTTTACTGTTATGTTTTGCTTCATCATTGCTTTCCTTATTCTGCATTTTCTGGTCATCTTCTGAATCTGCATCTTTTCTCTGCTACTTTCCTCCACAGCACCTTACTCACAGGGGCCTAGGATTTACCTGTGTCCCAGCTCCCCCTCTCTCTCTTGTGGTTCCCTTCATCTTAAAAAGTCCTGTCTCCTCCTCTCGGAATCTAGCCTTCCCCCTCATCATTCTAGCCCTGTCAGCCCAGTTCTGAGGAAAAGTGTTTCTTTCAGTGAAGAGCTGTTCCTGGCTGCTTCTGGTAGGATCACATTATGTCAGCTTTTTAATCCCTTTATTTTAACTCACCTTTGAAAACAAGTAATTATTTCATACTATTAAAGAAGTATTGGGTGTCTTGCACAGGGCATACTTCTTATTTTTCTTATTGGTGGACAGAATTAAATGATTACGATGATGGTTGAGGATTACTGGTTGGATAATTATGAATATTCTGCTGAAGTCATTTTATTTATTAAAAAATTATATGTCTGAGGACATAGATCTGCATATTCCCAAGGATTATTGGTTTTTTATTTCTAGAGTTTCTGTTTTAGATGCTTTACTTTCTTTCCCTTCACACCAACTCCATTCACTTTGGACCTGCACCATCATGTTGCTAAGCCATATGGTTACATTAGTAAATTATTCTGTTTGAATTGGTTTAAGTCTCATTTTGGTGGTATTCTTTCTTTATCCATTTTTTTTTTCTGTCCATTGCATTAATTTTCAAATTATTCTGCTGTATTTTCTGATGTTTTATTTACTTCTACAAAATTACATTTTATTTTATGGCTTTCAATATGCTTCATATAAAGATATTAGTTTGATTTCTGTGTTTAGTATTGTATAGTCTCTAAAACCCATATTTAGGTTCCTACAAGAAAAATATGTTCCTTTTTTATTTTTAAAGAAGAGAATGGGACTATACACATGCTAACCTTTGTTTCCTTATCCAAGAACAGCTAAAAATGTGAAAGTAAATTAGTTCCTTTTTTAAGTCATTGTAGTAAATTTGTATGTATCTTCAGTTTTGAAAGGGTGGGATTAAACTCTTAACTCTAGCCTCCAGAGCACTGGCTTCTCACCTGTCCCCTACTTTCTATAATTCTTTGATCATAATTGGTCTATTGGTACTATCAAAAGAATAAAATAAAGTAGGGAAAGAAATTAAAACTTAAGCCTTTAAAATACATCTTAGAGCTTGGGAATATAATTCTTCTCATCCATAACTATGTACATTTGTGATGTGTCTATTACATGTCTGTGATTTTTAGTTTTTAAAAATATTTTATGTTGATTTTTACAGATGAGTATTGAAAACTATGAGTGTTAATAGTGTTTTGTCATGAATGTTATATTTAGGAATGGAAGGTTACCAGAAAATAGATTGGACTATATTTCAAAATTGCCTAAAATTCATACTCTTTAGAGAATTTTGGAATATTTTAAGTAAGCACAATTAAAAGTGCTTCTCTCTATAGTTACTTTCAAACAAACATTTGATGTTTCTTGATTTATTTTAGTAAGTATTCTTAAATTGTGAGCATAGTAAGTACAGTTGATCCTTGAGCAACACACCCCTGCACAAATTGAAAATGGGCATATAACTTCTGATTCCCCAAAAGCTTGACTACTATTAGTCTACTCTTGACCACAAGCCTTAGTGATAACATAGTCAATTAAAACAGTTATGTTACATGTATTATATACTGTATTCTTGCATTGAAGTAAACCTGAGGAAAGAAAATTTTACTAAGAAAATCATAAGGAATAGAAAGTGCATTTATAGTACTGTCCTGTACTTATTGAAAAAAAAATTAATGTATAAGTGGACTGTGCAGTTGAAACCCATGTTGCTCAAGGGTCAGTTGTAATTGGTAGTATCTTGATTATTTTGTATTAGAAGATTCACTCAACACTTAAAAAATTGAATATTATACAAAAATTCATTACATTAACAAAATTTTAAAAATAAGTTTTAGAACAGATTGAATCTGAAACTCACTGTGATCACAGTTTTAACATCTAAAAACTTTGTGAATAAAATAGTAAAATATGTGTGTAATTGCATGTCAAGGACTTTAAATGTTTATATCATTTTAAGAGATTTTGACTAATGATATTTATGAAGATGAATGCAGTTAATCTTTCTGTTTCTATAGTTGTTTTTTGGTTGTTATTTATGTACTGATGTTCTGTAGGAATGGGAAGTGGTAGTGCTGGAAAAGAAGGGGGGCCATTTAAAGCTCTTTTAAGACAACAGACTCAGTCAGCACTGGAACAAAGGGTAAGAGACACTCAATATTCTCTATTCTTATACTGTTAATATGATTTTATTATCATGCTTCGATGTATTTATAACTTATTTCCATAAACTGATTGATCATGTATATGTAATGTAATTTCAGAGTCCCAAAATTTATTTAAGGTATTAAAGAAATTTGTTTATGAATAATTAATTTTAATTTAACTTTTTAATTTTGTCATCTAATCTTTTATTAGAAATAATCTATTTGGAAATATCCATTGAGTGATGAAATAATTTCTCATTTTACCTTAAAATTATAATATATAAAAGGAAATAGTAGATATTTTCCAGAAGAAAATATTTTAGTTGTACTATATTAAAGATCTTTCTTGGGGTGCATGGGTGGCACAGTTGGTTAAGCAGCAGACTCTTGATTTCAGCTCAGGTTTTAATCTCAGGGTTGTGAGATCGAGCCCGTGTTGGGCTCCATGGTGGGTGTGGAGACTACATTAAAAAAAAAAAGATAATTCTTCAGCATATTAATATATTTATATGCTGAGATTATTTTTATGGCTGGCCAATCTCAGGGGTAAGAATTGTACAGATTCAGTATTTCTACAGATTAACATAAACAGTGTGGTTATTTGGTATGTGAATACATCTCTTTTAATTATTATAAGTTTAATGTTTAGTTAACTTTGTTAATTGGGAAAATAAAAAGTTACAATTTTTGGATGATTTTTCTCTTTTTTTTTGTATAAACTTCATTGCTAAGGGAGGATCGCCTCATAGGTTCTGTAGAAGGCGGGTATGTTTCTGAACATGTGTGAGAGCCTTTTTTTTGTATTGGTAACTGTTCTAGTTTTAATCTTGTTCATTTAAGTTTTATTTAAGCTTTAACAAATGTTGCCAGCTTTATTTCTTTTCGTAATGCATTAAAAAAAATTTATTAGCACTATGAGGCTCATTTTTTTTCTACTCAAGTAATATAGTGCATGATTATTTATATGTTATGTCAGTTATTTTAAGGCACAGTTCCATAGCTTTCATTGTGTCTGATTTGGAAGTTTTTTTTTGTTTTTGTTTTTTTTTAAAGATTTTATCTATTTATTTGACAGACCGAGATCACAAGTAGGCAGAGAGGCAGGCAGAGAGAGAGAGAGAAGGAGGAGGAAGCAGGCTCCCTGCCGAGCAGAGAGCTAGATGCGGGGATAGATCCCAGGACCCCGAGATCACGACTCGAGCCGAAGGCAGTGGCTTTAACCCACTGAGCCACCTAGGTGCCCCTGATTTGGAAGTTTATAAGCATTTACAGAATTTTCTTTTACATGTTCCCATTTTACACTAGCATTAAAAAAAGATCAACAGTAAATACCTGTAAAAGAATGCATTCTTTAAAAAAGGTATTTCTTCTCTAGAGGTTAGCTTTTTGAGAATAGGGTTTTCAGATTCTGTTACTACAAACAATATAACAGTTTACTTTTTTTAGACTTTCTTTACTGTGCAGAAGTATCTGTATGTACCGTTTGCCTTGCAGACAAGGTTGGGGGGAGCAGAGCAGAGCTGAGGTAATCATTCAGTGTGATGAGACATTAGAGGTACAAGGTGGTTTGCTTTACCCCTCAGCAGGCAGCATTTGCACTTGAGCTGTTTTCACAACTTGCAGCTTACCAGCTACTGTTGTGCAAAAGCCCACTTAAACATTGGGACCATTTAGGGCGCCTGGGTGGCTCAGTTGGTTAGGCGACTGCCTTCGGCTCAGGTCATGGTCCCGGAGTCCGGGGATCGAGTCCCGCATTGGGCTCCCAGCTCCATGGGGAGTCTGCTTCTACCTCTGACCTTCTCCCCTCTCATGTTCTCTCGCACTTTCTCTCTCTTTGAAATAAATAAATAAAATCTTAAAAAAAAACCCAACAACATTGGGACCATTTATTGAAACCAAATATAGAAAGAGGCTGGAAACAGAGAGGAGGGTCAAGGGGAAGGTATGTGTGTTCACTTACCATTTCTTAGGCTAGAACGCTCTTACCTCCTCCCCACTCCCAGGTTTACATTCTCTACAGAGTTCCTTACACTAGGAGTATTCCTTGTAATTGTCGTTCTAGAATTTGCAGGAACAGAAAAACTGGTATGAGATATGAGATTTTGCCTGTATCTTGTGCCTGTGATTTTATTATATATATTAAGAGCTTTTGTAAACATCTAGCTTTAAGAGAAGAAAAATACTAATCAATAAAAATTGTTTTAAATTTAGTTTGGATAAAATTTATGTTTTCAAATATGCTTTTAAACATTCTTCAAGTTTTGGACACATTATCACATTGGATATACATTTCTAGATAATTTTTATGGACTTAACAGTAAAGATGTGGGAGAACTATAGCTTCATTTACAACCTTGTAAAATCCGAGTTGGCAATATGTTTATGTTACCTAACTCTGCAGTAGTTACTTGTGTTTATGAGACTACCTCACTATCCTGGGTACACAGTAAATAGAACAATCTTGGTCTTTAGCTTTCCCATTCACCTGTGGTGGCCGTTAGTATGTCTTTGTTTTGGGAAAAAATTTGTACAGAAGTATGAAGAGTTTTTCCCATATGTGTTCAGATATGCCTTAACTCTGTCAAGTTGAATATTAGATCGAGGTGAACATATTATATACTTAAAACCATTTCTATATTCATTTTTAAAATATTCATTTCTATTCCTTGCCGTCCTTCATAAATTGTATGGCTTTTCCCCCCCTTAAGAAAAGAGAACCTTTGTTCAGCATGTTTTATTTAAGGGGTTCAAGTAACAGTTCTCAAGAATAAAAGTGTTACAAAATCAGTGAAAAATAAGTTGATAGGATCTTGGTAATTGGTATCAAGTGATTAGGAGATAAGATGTAGAGATACAAATTTGATTAGATTTAGGGCCCACCTATGAATGATTTGATGTAAAGCAAATAGGTTTACTTTTCAATATAACTCTTCTTTCACTTGTAAGAAAAATGAAGTTACTTTTCAGATGCTGGGAGATATATTTTTCTTCAGTAAAGAAACCTAGTTGACTTGGTTTAACTTAGTATTTCCCAAATATATTTTACTATGGAATCTTCCATGTGAAATGCCTGTTAGTGAGGACCATACTTTGGGAAACACTGATATAAAGCAAACTCTTTTGATAATTATGATGTTTTCAATAATGGGGTAAAATTATATAATAAATCATAGTAGGAATCTGGCATGGAGTTTTTTTTAATCTACAAAGTTGACTGTCATTTCTTGGGAAAATGAAAAGAATACTTGGTTGAAAAAATAAACTATTTAAATATATTCTAAGAAAAATTCTATTTAAATGTTAAAAAATTACTTCCATTGTGTCCCCAGATTTTCCAACTAGCCTGTCTCTGAACACATGGTATTAAATAGATTCATGCTGTATGCACTTGGCTTATTGTCAAAATGTCAACATACAAATTTTCTACCTAGTTGTACCACAAGGGAAGGCACTTTATTATTTTTTTTAAAGATGTTATTTATTTATTTAACAGAGAGGTCACTAGTAGGCAGAGAGACAGACAGAGAAAGAGGGGGAAGCAGGCTCCCTGCTGAGCAGAGAGCCCTATGTGGGCCTGGATCCCAGGACCCTGAGATCATGACCTGAGAAGGCAAGGCACTTTAAATATTAGGACTTCCCAGAGAAAATGTCTTCTGTGGTCCTGAAATTCTCATCTAGGCATTGAAAACGGGTTGGGCTTGGCTGATCTTAAGGAAACTGTTCTTTTCAATGGAAAAGAATCTACAAATTCATCAGGTATAATGATAAACTAGAGATTAAAACCAGCACCTTGTCTCACTGTTTTAATCAGAAATTTCAAGAAGCCAGATGATAAGGTTTTTTGCTCACATAGAGTCGAGGCCTCCTTGACTCTCACGTTAGCGTATGGGAAAGATTATAAAGTATAATTTTAAGATACCTTGCCAAGGTCTGGCACTCTGTAAATACTTCACAGTAGTTACTATGTGATGGGGGTGGAGATGGGCACTATTTAACAGTCACTGGTAGTCACTGGCTACTGGTGAGAGAGGTGGAGGTGATAGGTATTTAACAGTAGGTATCAGCCATAGTTTTTCTGAGAGAGTTATCTGAAGATGTAGTTTTGGTTGAATAACCATGCCGTTTTTATGTACTTCAGGTTAAATTTTGTGTGTTAAATTAGGTGTGTTGATTGGACATGTAGGACAGAGTTTAAATTGGCAGAGTGATCGTCTGCCTCTTTGGGCAGCCATTCCCCTACTTTTTCTGCTTATGACACCAACTCTACTATGCATTTCCTCTTGTTTCTTTTTATCCCATCTTCTGGAATTTAGGAAAAAGAATCAGAATCTCAAGTAGAGAAATCATTTAGGTTAATTTTTATACCTACCTAAATACTTATATTCCGATGTTTTCCAGTATGTGAATTTACCTAACTTATTTCTCAGTTTCAAAAGAAAGTACAACTTTCCATTTAGCTATAAAAATTTTATTTTCAGTGTCTATTGTCCAGAATATTTAAAATGTTTAAGTATAAAGATTAAATGTAAAGTGCTTTTTTCTACTATGCTTCAGTATTTTGAGAAAATTTAAAAACTGTCTTTTTAAAATTGAAAAAAATCATGAAGGCCTAACTTAGGTAAGATATTTAAGTTTCTAATAACATAAACTTGGATGTGAGGGCGATCTGGCTACGACATCTGTCACCCTATTGATCACCAGGATTGATTTGGCTATCTGGCTGGCTAGGCAGGTGTCCCCTTCCTCCCTCACAACTCCATGTGTGTCCCTCCCGAACCTGCGCGCTCGGTGGGGGAGGACGACCTTCCCTGACAGAGGAGAGAACTGTTCTTCGGTCAAGGGTATACGAGTAGCTGCGCTGCTAGAACCTCCAAACAAGCGCTAATAGCATAAACTTATTTGTATATTTCTCACTTAAAACTTATATTTAAAAAACTCAGGTAGAAATAAGGAGGCATTTTTGACTAAATATTTTATAATACATGTAAGTAAAATTCCCTTCCTATCCTCCCCCTTTTTTCTTTTTGCCTGTCAGCTGGGCCAAACCTATCCATTTCCATCGACTGGTTTTTACTTCTTCTTCTTCTTTTTTTTAATGTAGCCTAGGTTTTTCTTACCCTTGTTAATTTAAATATTACTTTTAAATTCTAACTGAATTTATTTCTGAATTCTCTCTATATTTTATACTATGTCTTCATAGGTTATTGAAGTGTGCAGGACTGTTTGCCTTTGTGCTTAATGACTCCAAGTTGCTATGCTTTGTGAATTATGCTTTGATGAGTTTGTATTCTCCATGCTTAGCAGCCAGACAGTAATCTTGCCGCTTTTAATGTGCCTGCTTCTAGTGGTATTCTGTATGTCTATCTTTCAGCTTTCATTTGCTGCATTTAAATTGCTGTGGTCAGAAAAAAAGATATTGCTAGACTTTAAAATATGTTCCTAAAATTATGTATTTATAATTGCTGAATGGCATAGTATGGATATGATCTGTAGGGATTTCTTATGAATCAGGTACATAAGTTTTAGTACTTGGAAGTATGACAGTTCTTTTGACTGTTGAGAGCTCTGTTTTGCTTATTTTCCAGCTCTCAGTTATGTTCTGAATAGCTGAGGCTACTGGTAAGTGACTTCTGGTTAAGTGAGCTATGGTAATCTTAAAGCCATATGAGGCTGATATTAAATTACCCTTGCTTGCATCCAATTTTGTGTAATGTGGGAGGCCTCTGTACTTGGAGAGCCACAGGAGCTCTGGTTTCTTCCTGGGTGCTATCTCAGTGAATTTCCTTTCTCTGTTTTCCCATTTCTGTCTTACCTCTAAATTGATGAGATTGATGTCCTTGAGAGAGAAGGGGAGAATGAAACTTAAAAGAACTTGGGGATTTTTATTTCCTCCCTTGCTGTCATCTACTTTCTTCTCCCTTTTCCTTAATATGCATCTATACACTTATAATTTTTTTCAGCTGCCCTGGTGTTGATAGAGTAAATTAACTTACACAGCAATTCTGTACCCTCTTGACCTTGGTATTTGCCCTTCGCTTTTCCCTGAATCTCTTAACCCCCACTGCTCATTCTCTCACTCCTCCCTTAGTCCCACGTTCTTGTAGATCTCTTGCACCAGGCCTTCAGAGTCTTTACCAGTAGCCTGGAATTGGGTGTGTGTATGTGAGGAGGATTCTGCCCCACTGAGAAGTAGAGTCAGCATCTAAGGGCAGGGGAGTCCCCACATCTCACTGTGAATTTGCATCAGAGTAGAAGATTGAGAGGAACGAAGAGTGCGTTCAAATATTTCAAATCAAAACTCTGAGAACTTTTTTTTCTCATTGAGAATTGATAAAAGGAGTGTTTGGATTCTGTATAACATGATATATATGGGAAAATGGATTAGGAACTCTAAACATCTAAGAAGACATTTAATTACAAAGCATGTGTAATGTGTAACTGGTAGCCTTTTGTTAAGGGGTAGGATTCATATCATAGTATGAATATAATCTATGGGGATCGGGCTTTTTAACAAGCAAATTTTTTGTACTTTATACACGGTCAGTTATGTTTTCCTTCCTTTCTTTCTACTAGGAATTTCCCTTTTTTACCTTGACGGCATTTCCTCCTGGATTTCTCATGCATGTTGGGGGTGTTGTTAGTGCACGTTCTGTGAAGCTTTTGGATCGTATCCACAATCCTGGTATGTTCTTTAAAAGTTTGTTTTCAGTGTTTCATTTACTTAAACTGGGGTTATTAAAAATTGATTTTTATAATAAAAAAATCAAGTCTATCCAAAAAGAGAAATGAAAAAGAAAGTATAAACTGGCATGTCACTTTAAGTATTTGCTATAATTCTGATTAAAAATAATTAAATAAGTAGAAGTATATTTGAGTTAGCTTTTTATATAAAATAAATATTGATTCATTTTCCTGGCCAGGCATCACTTTGAAGGAATTCCTAGGTAACTTTTCAGTCAGCTCTTTTCTTTGACCAAAGTAGATAACAAATTTTGTAATTTGACCATTAAGATGTTAATTCTTTTCATTAGCAATAACTCTTCATAGATTATTTTAGTAATTTCCTTATTCCTAAAAGAAGTATTCCTTTTAACTGTAATTATAAACATTGTTTAGTGTCTAATAATTAAAAAAAAATAGTGCTGTCTGTGCATTCTGGGTTTCTTTTCTAAAGCTATTTGTTCTACATAAGCAAACCAGTAAGAATAGTAGCTCACTCCTTTAAAACATGGGGCCATGATCTTGAAAGAAGAAAGGCATCAATTCAGTCTCAATTTCAGGCCCTTAGATTAGGAATGCTTTGATGGTTTTTCTAAATCCAAGATAATCATGATAAGTGTGGTAGAAACTTTCTGTATGGAGTGTGTTCTTGCATCTCTTATTGACTGGATTCCCAGTAATTTGCTCAAGTCACTTATTATTTTGAGGACATACTTAAAAAGCTGAAGTTATTTGGCATATATACATACATATTTTTGAAAATTTTAAATTGTTACTTCCAATAACCTCTTCCTGAGGCTTGTACTGACAGCTACAAAAAGAGTAAAACACTTTGATATTATTTTATGCAAAACATTACAGATAGTGATTTTGAGGATACAGAGCATTACCATTCTTTTAGGTTAAAAAAAAATTTAATCTGTGCCTTGCGGTTTGATGTCTTTTCAGTTAATAATTCCAGAGGAGCAGAATGGAATTTTTCCCAGAGCTTGAACGAGATTTCAGAAGAGGAGTAGTAGCTAGGATTATTTAACTCTTAAAGCTGAACAAATACATCTTTTAAGCCTTAGTCTTCTCTTTTTTTCATCTCTGGTTTATTTTTTTTTCTGCTCTCCCTTGTTTTTTCAAATCAATTTAAAATCTTTTCTTCATGTAGTATTTGTGAATTCTGTAGTAATTAAAGGCACATTTAGACTGATGCCAGTTTAATGTATTGAGACATTGGAGACTCTGCAAGTTCCGTATCTTTGTGTTTAGGAACTTAAATTATTTGGAAAGCTCAAGGAAATAATGAGTAAATAAACCTGACATTGACTGTGTGACCCAAGGCTTGTTACCTGCGTTTCTTTGGCCCTTTGACTCAAATATTTTGCTAGATGGTGCCGACTGATAAGCTCCAAAATGGTTTCAGGAATATATTTGACTATTCTGTTTACTGAAAACATTTTGATTTTGTTGTTGCTTCCATGTACTCTGAGTAAGCTATAGATTCCGTGAGAACAAACAAGTCTTACTTAAATAAGTTTAAGTAGAGAGCTGTATTTAAAATCCTATTACTTTTTACAAAAAACTCTTTTTGAGGGTTTATCATGCTTGCCAGTTTGTTTTAGTGGTGTGAGAAATATAAGAATCCAGGCCAAGGGAAGAACACAGGAATCTTTAATGCAGAGTACATTTTGTGTATTATAATTATCAACTTATCCATTCTCTTCCTTTCCTCCCTTTTCAGAATATTTTTTTTTCAATTCACATGTAGGAAATCTTAGTTAGTAATGTACTTATTTCCTAAAAGATTATGGGCATATAAATATAAATGCTTTTAATGATATAGATTATATTTTAATTTTGTTTTATTTTCAGTTAAATACAAATCAACTATATATTCTAATGGCTTCACTATTACATGATTTTGATATTAAAAATCACATTTTGGGGGGTGGTTTTATATATGTATTATGCATTAAAAAAGGAAGATTTTCTTAAGAACATTTTATTGATGTTCTTAATATTTCATAAATAATCATTTATGAAAAAGATTTGATTTGTTGAAAAAAGCTGAATGTTAAAACCAAAAACCGCCTCTAGAAGCATCTACCATGATGATGATGTTTTGATTTTATGACACTGAGTTATACTCTGCTGAGAGAAACTTAAGATGGATTGAGATGCCTGTGCTGTTAAAATGCTGTATTTGCACTCTCAAATGAATCTTGCACTTATTTTTTTTCTAGTGAATATGGGAAATTTTCATTTTGTACTTGAGTGTAGAAAGAATAAAATCTTAGAACCACTACCACTTGCTACCTATAGATTATTATTCTGGAGTTAGTTCTTTTAGAATTTCCTTCTTTGTTAAATATTAAGCAACACGGACAAGAATGGGGTGGTTTTAAAAATCAAGGTCATTATCTTAAACAACTAGACTTTAGTTAATGTTAGATTATGATAGCATGCTCCTTCTTCTCTTTCTATTTCTACTTCTTATTAACTCTGCTGTCTGTGTCTTTCCAGTTGCTGTCGAGTGGTATTGTCAATTGTGTTCTTGTTTGTAGTGTTTTTTTTTTTTCCTACTATTCTGCACCTAAAACTGATCTACTAATTTGCTGTTTTGAACTCAGCCTTTGTCGGAATTATGGGTAACACAAGATCTTACAAACTGCTAGACTGGAATAGTTTCAATTCAGGTATTTTGATGGTCATTCAGTACTACATATGCTGACAAAAATTATGGCAGCTCAGTGAAGTTTTTAGAAATATTCTAGATTAAATAGGTTTAATGGCAATTCAGTTTTACAGATACATTCTGCAGTACATATGTTGTAACTCATAAAGTTTCCACGGAATTGCAAATATAAAAATGTGTTAACTAAAATGAGTTAACCAAAACCATAGAAATACCATAAATTACAAATGGCTTTTGTTAGGTGATTAACT
Source organism: Taxidea taxus jeffersonii (assembly GCA_003697995.1). NCBI lineage: Eukaryota > Metazoa > Chordata > Mammalia > Carnivora > Mustelidae > Taxidea > Taxidea taxus. Next base: position 82,700 of record RCUC01138618.1, on the reverse strand, counting down.
TTCAGAAACCTAAATTTAAATTATATTTATTATATTTTGGACAGTTTTTTCATATCAGGTAAATGACATACACATTTGCTTTACAATTAAAGAGATGTTAATTGTTAAATATAAGTATTAAATGGCTAGTTTGATAAGCTTAAAATCTGCTTAAACATTAATTTAGATTTGAGTGTAATATATTTAGTATTCTATAAATACTATAAAAGTGTGACTTACCATTTTTATTTATAATTCCAGAAGTTTTTCAAAATTTGGTAAGTAAGAGCAGGTTTTGGGAGGATTAACCGCTTTCATAAGCTCCCTTCCTTCCCCTTTCATGTGAGAATATAATTTTTCTTTTTAAGTAATTTTACATATGGATATAATTTGTAAAATATAGTTTGTAGCTTTTAGAGAAACTAAACTAACTTTACAGCTGATGATGTGGTTTAGAGTCAAAGCCAATTTTTCTTTTTGATAAAAGCATATTCTTCTAATATAAATATGTAAATTTTTATGTCCTTTATTTTTGGAATTAAATAATAGAACCATTTTGATTCAGTATTAGAAGCTGGTATTTTGCCTGAAGGATTTTACCAGTTCTTTGTGTCAGAAAGTATATATCTATTTATAGAAAAACAAAATCACCAAGAGGCTCAACATTTTAGTTAATATTTCATAATCTTTTAAATATTGTAAGCTTTTTTCTTATTCTTAGGCGTCCAGGATGTAAGTTCTGATGTAAGTAATGCATGTTTGACTATGAAGTATCTCATGTTCATCATGCAGATTTACCTAAGTTCAGTGTAGTAAACAATCTGATGATCTGATAAACAACCTTTGCAGATTTAGATTGACATCAGTTGGTAAGTCTTCAGGGAAATTACCTCTCCTACCCAGGTTTTTGCCAGCATGTTACCACATTGATTAAAATTAAAATAATCATTTTTAAGTGTTATATGTTATACTTGGTTTTCAGTGAGAAAAATACCCTGCTGGATTCATTAAATAAAAATAATATATTTTAAAAATGTAGGCAGATTAGTGTATAAGAAGTGAAAAAGCTTAATTATATAATAAAAGGACATTGGGAATAGACTGATCATTAATAATTTAAGGAGCTTAAATGTTGTCAGGGCAAAGATGTTTAGGGTGAGATGAGTGTTAGATGAATGAACAGTCTTGGAAAGTAGAAAAGTAGTTAAATCTTATAATACTTTGTCCCCCATAAGCAGAACTACAGAACTTGGCAAGGAGAAACATGGTTGAGGAAGCAGTATATCTTGCCATCATTTAGAATAAAGTCAGGTAGTGAGTGTATGAAAATAAATGGATATAAGTTACAGAATAGTAAAAGAATATCAAAGGTGACACTTTCCGTTTAATGTTCTAATAGCTCTGTGCTTTTAACTGAGATATTAGAATCTTTCTTCTAATGGTACATATCAGGCTGATTTTGATATTAGGTTAAGAAAAATGTGATAATTCTGAAATAAAAAAATTTAATATTTGATAAATATATTTGAATCATTTATGTATTCTTCTCTGTGATTAGGGAATAAACTAGCCATTGCTGTCCTGTATTACCATAGAAAATCAAGAATTGGCCACATCAGTAAGAAAAATAATTGTGTTTATAATTTTTATTAATGTTAGAAATTGTTCATCAGTACTGTACTTCCTGGATTCTGACACCATCTATCATGTGATGTATCACCATTTTAATAATAGCTTTCCAAGAGAAAAGAGAAAGAAACATTACTATATTAAGTATATTGATTAATTACCAGACATTTTTATTTCAGAAACAATAAAATGTGGAAAGATATAAGAAACGTTTTTATCACACAGTAATATTTCATGAAATATGATCTATCATGCAAGCATTTATTAGAACTTATTTTGTACCATACAGTTTGCTAGATGATAGGTGTGCTAAGATGTCAGTCACCCTGTTTTCATGAAAGTCATATTCTGGGCAGTTAGAAAAAATATGTTGATGGTTTACTGTGTGGTGTGGTGTGGTGTAGTGTGATATAAGATACAGAATTAAAGAGGAAGGCATGATTAACTCTGTGGCAGGGAAGCTTGGAGAGGTAATTCTTGAGTTCAGTTTGAAGGATGTATATGAACTTAACATAGATTTTATATTTCAGACAGTGTATTTAGAGGCATATTGTTCCATCCTTTTAATGTAGTTCTGAAACTTTAGTAGTGCATTGTGGAACAATCCCCTAGCCATTACTTGTTTGATGATGTTTACACAGTTATTTTATACCTATTGCTTGGCATTGAATACAGAATGTCTTTGTTGCTTCAGCTTTTTATTGTGTTTCCCCTTTTCTTCTGCTTTGCTGTCTTAGGTTGTGTTAACTACAGTGATAGGAAATATTTTTGTATAGCAGGAAGAAGGAAACTCAATTATCTGAGAATTTATTTTAAAATCACGGTATTACCTTTTCTTATCTTGCTTCTTATGTTTCTGGCCTGGTTAAAGACTTTGAAAAAGACAAGCTGAATCTTTTTTTTTTTTTTTAATTTATTTATTTGTTAGAGAGAGAGAGAGAGTGAGCACAGGCAGACAGAGAGGCAGGCAGAGGCAGAGGGAGAAGCAGGCTCCCTGCCAAGCAAGGAGCCCGATGTGGGACTCGATCCCAGGACGCTGGGATCATGACCTGAGCCGAAGGCAGCCGCTTAACCAACTGAGCCACCCAGGCGTCCCAACAAGCTGAATCTTGCTGCTCGAAAGGAGGAAGCAGCATTTGCAGATCTTGAGTGTGACCCGGAATGGGCTGCATAGGAGTAAGACAGGGTATCCCATGGTCACACGTATGTTAGATCATTGACTGTATAATGTAGAATATTTGTATTGACTGTATACTTGTATAATTGACTGTATAATGGAGAATGCATTTAAAGGCAGCAAGCCTAGAGACACTGCAGTACTCCTGGCCTGGCAAGTGTCCTAGGATTTGGTGGTGATAGGAGAGCTGAAGTTTATAGAGCACTTAACTATGTGCTGGGCACTCTTCCAAGTGCTGTATGATAGCAGGTCACTTAATTCTCAAAACACAGTTCCGGGATAAGCATTTTTCCTCTTTTGTGGATGAGCGAAATGAAACATAACAATTTGCCCAAAGTGAAATAGAAAGTTGTTGAGCTGCAATGTGAACTTACTACTCTGGCTTCAGAGCTTACACTCTTAAGATAAATTTAGAAAATACTGAAAATGTAAAATCACCAGGACTTGGTAATTAGTAGAATGTGGCAAATCAAAACAGTCTCTTAGCAACTTTGAGCTGAGAGAAAGAGAGAAAGATGGATTAGGATTATCCCACATGGCTACAAGCCGAAAATCCCAGTGAGCAGTTGAATCCTATCTTTTGGAAACCCAACTCTATTTGAAAATTGAGTTATAAAAATATTTTAAGAGTAGATTTTAAAAGGCATAGCTCATTGTTTTTTAAATAGGCTATGCTATTTATTTTTCTTTATTCTGAGTTTACCACTGAAAGTATTTCTGGGTAGAGAACTGATATAATTTTTAATTAGGAATAGTCTCAGTGTAGTTGAGAAAAAATTATTATTCTTTCTTCATGTAGGGTACTTGTGAGCTTAGATATTTTTTCAGGAAGTCACAAGAGGAATCAATAAAGTAGATATATAATGTGGTTTGAAAAAATGCTAGTCTGAAATAGCTTCCAAACTTAGACAATATTTTTAAGAGCATATGTTTTAAGTACTGACTTAGTAAAATAGATAACTTTTGTTTTTGAGAATATTTTAAAAAGTTATTATTTTAGATTGTAGGTTTTAGGACATATGTTTGAGATTTTCTGTCTTCTAATAAATGAACCCTTGCTAGTAGTGCTAAGGAAAGCTTTATATTAGTGGTCTGAATTCAGAAAATGTTACTCTTTTTTTGTCATCTGAATTATAGTTGTTTTACTTTGGGGTCAAAAATTAATAATCAAAACCAAGAAAAATAGGTATAATTATTACTTTAAACATATTTTATTTTAACAAAATGAGTCAACAGATGTGTAAGGAACTATTTATAGAATACACATAATCAGTCTGATAATCTAAATTTTTTTTTTTTCGGTTTTAAGTAAAAATCTTTTATTCAGTGGATGTTTGTGGTTTGCCTACTGTGTCTTGAACATGATGTTGGGGATGGGGAACATGATTGTTCAGCCAGGCAGACAACCTGTTTATACACCTAGTCTAGGCTATTTCTTATACTATCTTGCTGTGTGTGTAGTAGTAGTAGTAGCAGTAGTAATAGTTGTTGTTAAATGGAGAGAGGCTTTCTTGGAACTTGAATTCTACTGATGATCCCAGCAGTTATTTTTACTATGAGAGGTACTCATGAGCAGATATGCAAAACTAAGCTTAAAGTAGTTAAGCAGTTTTTGGTTTTAAGAATTTCAATAAGGTTTTAAGAAGTAGGTATATGGAGTTCAGGAGGGCATGACTATATTGAGCTTCTCTTTATATGTAATGCAACATATAAATGTAATAAATAATTTTCTGTTATGTATAATGTAACTGCATATTGACTACTGTCAATTCCTTATTATCTGTAAAAAAAAGCCAGATTTATAATTTCCTTATTTTATAAATTTTACTCTTTATATATAATAAGACTGGATATTAATTACACTATTATAATATGACATGAAAATTAATATATAACTTTATATATATAAAAAGGGAAATCTCACATGTAAGGAGTAATTATATATCTGACTTATTTTATAAATAGTGAAGACTCCATTTTGATCTAATATGGATTATATCCCAGCTACCATCCTAACTTCCTAAATTACTACAAGCTGTGTCTTCTCTGAATTTGCACATCATTTCCTCTATGATGGGACTGTTCTTCCTAGGTTGGTACTGAATCCCCATCTGGTTTGAGATTGTATATACACTTAAATCTGAACTCTGTAGTTTCTGTTTCATTAGGGGAAATTTATCTTCTTCAAAAAGTTGTTTTGTGTTGGAATAATATTTTAAGGTATTTAAGCATGTGGCTTTCTTATGCTGTCCATTGACAAGATAGATTATCATTGTATTAAAAATGTTTATTTGACCCCATCTAACATTTGATCTCTTCTTGTTTATTTAAAAATTAGATTGAATAATTGTCCATTTACTTTTTTTCTTTAAGTCAGATTTAAAGATTCTCAGTGTCAGAATTATTCTCTTCCAGAGTTATGTAAAAACAGAATTAAATAGAACACTTTAGATAGTCAGTGTTTCTTAGTTGCAAGTGTGAGATTGCCTAAAATCCCAAAGGGATTCAGTTTTATAAAGGCATATTATGTTGAGTTGTTCACTTCTTTACTTTCTGAGATATAAGCATTTATTTTCATTATAGGAATCTTTACCAGTTTCACCTGCATTTCAGAAATAAAATGTTAAAAAGATGGCAAGATATCAAGCTATGGCCATGCTCTAGGAAAGTGACAGTAGTAAAATAAGTTAATTGTGATTCCAACAAATGTGCAGACATTACCTCTAAATGAAGCATCAGTGAGGTATTGATCTATAGCCCAGTTCATGACTACAAATAAAAGGATATAGTAAAAGATTTGTGGGGCGCCTGGCTGGCTCACTCAGTGGGGCATATGACTCTTGATCTTGGCGTTGTGAATTTGAGCCCCATGTTGGCTATAGAGATTATGTAAAAATAAAATCTTAATAAAAAAAAAGATTTGTGATATTATCTATGAAGAATTTTGACCCATAGTAGAAAAAAATAATAATAGCTTTTAAATATAATTTATTTAATAAATAGATTTTAATTTCTCCTAAAATGAGGTCTTTTTAAAATTATAAATAATTCTATGGATTATTAGGAGGAGCATGGTATTTAAAGTGAAGATAGTTTTTTTTGACATCTGTGAATTGTTGATTAATTGCGACCTTCACATCTCAGCTGTATTTCCTTCAAATGACTAAATTGTATCCAGTTTAATGAGTAATGAGTGGCATGTATAGTTGCCATAAATTTTTAAGCCAGACTCTTTGTTTTTGCCTTTGTGTGAGTATAGTAGATCCTCATTTTGGACTTTTGGAGAGTGATAAAACAATTAAAATTCAACTAGTGTGTTTCTCATAAGAATATAGCTAATAGCTTTTAAGCTTTAAAAATTCTATTATAGGATTAAATATGGTGATATTTCTGAATCTTCAGTTATATAAATTAGGCTGAATCATTACTATGTGAATATTCTCTGGCTTATCTCTGCCATAAATATGTAGACTTTGAAGATAAATTTAATTTTTAAATATTAATTAAATTGATTATTCTTAATTTTATTTTAATTAAATAACCCCTAAATTTAATAGCCAACAAATTCATCCTTTGGCTTCTTGCTTACAGTTGTAGATAATTATTGTTAATTAAATTCCTAGTTTGTGATGAAGTGCTCCCTACTGTATGCTTGCCTTGCTTTCACCTAGAATCTAGGGCCATTACTTTCTGTAACCATTTCAGTGAGCTGCCATAGTTTTCAGTCTGTACTGTCACCTGATCCAAGCATGCGCCAAAATATCCACTGTTTCTGGCTCTTGTCTGCTGAATCTGCTTTGCAAAACCCTTTGTTCTCTGAGCTTTTGCTTAAGCCAAAAACAAAATTTAACAGATTCTTTGGAGTGTGGACATATGCCATTTGCTTCCTTAGCTCCCCTGTTATGTAACTCTTTAGCTTTTATTAAACTTGTAAATACTGTATTAAATACAACAATGGCATCCCCATGTGCAGTTGTGTGGCTCATGTGTCAAAATAAAGGCTGCTTGTGAACCTGCCAGAAGAATATGAATGCTCCACTTGCGCTGCATTCAGCTTTTTGTTTTGTTTATTATTTTTTTAAATCAGCCACTTATTCTTTCATAGTGTTTGGTTTAATTATCTGATTATTTTGTGTGTTATACCAAGGTAAGTTTGATGTAAATAAACTTTGTATTCTATGTGGTTATATGTATTTCATAGTAATTATTATTACATACTTTCCCATTTAGACATGCTGGCCATTTCTAAATAAATATATCCTGAGCTTAAAATAAGTAACTTCCTCCATTTTTTAAAATTAATTTAAAAAATAATGTTATGGATTACTTTCTGTAAAATTCAATTTAAAACAGAAAGGCTACTATGTATTACTTGTGGCACAGATGTAGGCAAATCTAATGTGAGAAAATTTGTTTTTATAGAAACATAGTATACAGTTATTTGCTTGAGCAAATAATATTTTAAATTCCCAGAAAGATTTAAAAAGTAAATAGCAGGTTCTACTAGTGTTTTTAAAGAAAAGTTAAACTTCATTTTACACATCTTTTCAGGGAAAATTGTTGTTTTCCAAACTGAGCTATATTTCTATTATTATCTATGATACTTGTTTTTAGAGAATCATAAATAAATTGATAGATTGAGCAACTGCTTGAGTAAATTTTTGTCTTGTGATAAAAATTCCCTTATTAGGAAAGGAAGACATTAAATAGATGCCCAAATTCGTCTGGGAACATGTATGCCTAAAAAAGAGAATGGATTTGAGAGTGTATTTGTGCTGTTAATGTCTGTATTTCAGAGGGAATATGAAGAAATTCTTTAACATAATAATGTATGTGCTACCTGATTGCCTTACACATTTCTTACACAAAATAAGGCTACCTAATTGCCTTATACTTTTCTTAATTCATAATATTGATTGTTAATACCATATTGTAGTCTTTTCTATTTCTCTTCTTTCTTTATCTTGTCCTTGGATCTCTTCCTCAGTTTCCTGGAGTCTGCATTTCTTTGTGTTTTTTTTTTTTCTGAAAGAAAGTTTTAGTAGCTCTGTCTTGGATCCAAAACTTTAATACAAGAACTGGCTGGCATCATTTGTAGCTCTGGCTTTTATCTCATTTCTCTGTTTTGCTGATCCTCCTCCCTGTGGAGGAAACAAAATTACATCCTATGAATGTCAGCTATAACAAGCCTTTTAACCTTTCTTTATTTTGCTGTCATCAGTATTTTACTAGTGAGTATAATTCTACTTATTTTGCTTATTTAAAAAACATTTTGAAAACTGAATATGTACCGAAATTCAAAAAAGAAAGCTTTTGGATTGTTTGATTTTCAGTTTTAATAGTGCCTTTTATATGGAAAATTTACAGTAGGAGGTTAGCATCCTATTTTGAGTTAGATTAAGTTTTTTCTATCCCAAATTGTTCCCAAATGGAATGGGCCCCAAAAAGAAACACATTAGGATATGCTCATTATAGACTGTTTCTGTTTTTAACATCTTTGCACATAAAATGTTACTATAATTTGCAGCTGCTCTTCACCAGTACTTTGCAGCTAAATGCAAGTGATTAGGAAGGATGTGTGCCAGATGCTCCATTTATAATGCTCTATTACAAGCAATATTGGACTCCTCTGTGGTAATAAAATGCAGTGCTGTGATTCTGAGGCATTTTCTTAATTACAGAACCATATATGAAGTTATAATGTACTAAGTGAAATTTGTCCTTATTTAGATTAACCAAATTATTTGTAATAATCTTTAAATGTTTTTACTTTCTTTATTTTTAAATTGGCTAGTCCCTTCATTTCTTGTTACTTTGCCTTAGGACCCACAAGGATGGCTACATGGCTTTCTCTTTTTTAACATTGACAAACCTTTGCCTTGGAAAGAACCTAGGATATAATGGGTTATAAAAAAATAGGTACCAGGAAGTAAAATCAGAATTTAAATTAAATTTATGGATATGACTCAAAATGTTCACTGAGCGAGGTGAGTGAGACACAGAATATCCTCTCAGTTTAGGATTAGAATCTGGAAACTCTGGGTCTACATTTTAAGTTGTAGCTAATAAAATACCTCCCTATAGATGTCCCCTAAAGTAATAAAGCAAATAGAACTAGCTGGTTTATTTTCTATCAACCAAGTTTAAATGTTAAACTTTTTTGGAAGTAACATTGAATTAAAATGTTAATAAGCCTTTTGAGAAATAACATTTTAAACATGTGAAGTTAGTTTTAAAACCTGTTATAGATCAGTATGTCTTTGCCTTCCAGAGTATGTTCATTTTAAACATTTCTTTATCATATAGACAATGTGCTATTGAGTAGTGAACTGATTTAAAATTTATTTTTCAGATGAACCAGAAACTCGAGATGCGTGGTGGGCAGAAATCAGACAAGAAATAAAATCACATGCTAAAGCATTAGGCTGTCATGCTGTAGTTGGCTACAGTGAATCAACTAGCATCTGGTAAATGATAACTTGATTTCCTAGATGCTGTAATTTACAAATTGTCATCTGAAAGGGTAAAAGTTTTATGCAAGTATAGAGAAAAGAATTATGGCGTGATCTAGGAGCATGGGCCTTGGGAGTACATCAGACTGAGGTCCATGTGCCATGTTAGCCACTAAATTGCTGTAAAACTTTGGGAAAGTAACTACTCCTCTGAGCCTCAATTTATAGATTGAAATGGAGATAATGACCACCTATCAATTAAGGTTATTGAAGAATTAAATGAGAATTGATACTGGCACATAGCAAGTATTAATTCTAGGCCGGCTTTACTCCATTTTATGACCCTGCTAATTCTTTCCTCTGGGATATTGGGACCCTTGATCTGTTGTAAATGAACTGCCATTTGTCTTTAAAGTTTGTAAACTTTCTTCCTTTCACTAATCCTGCCAACACATCATCCTTCCTGTCTCTGTCAAGTTAGGAAGGGACTTCCATACCCTTACTCTCAATTCCTTTTTCTCCTACCTTTCCTTTCAACAACCTGTCTTCCTTTAAAGTCCTTGCCATTCCACAGTTCAGACTTTTCTGCCTCCAAAATATTCTTCCGCCTTTCTTAATTCTCTGCTATCTCCACCAATTGAGCATGATTACCCTCCTTCTAACAGCTTGACCTTGTGCTTTCTCATTCTCAAGTCCTCCTCTATCCCCGCTTAACTTTCAACCACATTTTGGACTTCATTATTGCTCAAAACTGCTTACCTTTAAAATTTTGAAACTATAAAATTTCACTCTTGGATCACAGCTTGATATTTTCCATCCATCTCATTTGCCCATTTACATCTGGTTTATTTTTATTCTTACCTTCACCAAGACTTTGCCCAGTTCCTTAGGTTCTGATTTAACTTTCTGACTGCCATTGATGAACCCTGTTTTCAGCCCCTCCAAAAGTTTGTAACAGATATCATCTAGAAATTGTTTGACCCTCTGCTATCTTATTTTTCCACCTGCTCTTGAATAATTCTTACTGTCAGCTGTTAAATCGGTAGTTCTCTTGTGCCTGTGGTGGTCTTTATTATGAGGAGAAAAATGATTAGACTCCAGTAAATGTGGACATTACAGAGACATGCTGTTTCATCTTCTGAGGGCCCTTTCTTTTCTTCCGCTGACTATGTATGATGTTCTTGCACATTTTTGTCCCCAGTGTAGCTGTTCTACTTGTGTTAAACTAATATTTTTTTATATTTATCCTGCCTTACTTCCCAGTAGATAGTCTTGGCTCATTCATAGTTTTAGTGTCGTATGTTTTCAAGTCCTAGGGTTATAGTTTTAAAAGATGTAGTGGTGTTTTTTTGTTTTTTTTTGTTTTGTTTTTAAGATTTTGTTTATTTAGTTAGAGAGTGCAGGGGGAGGGGCAGAGGAAGAGAGGGACTCCTAAGCACAGAGCCTGACTCAGGGCTTAATCCCATGACCCAGAGATCATGATGTGAACTGAAATCAAGAGTGGGACACTTAACCAACTGAGCCACCCAGGAGCCCTTAAAAGATAGTTCTTGCCATCAGATTGATATTCTCCTGGAGGATTATGACAAATACAACATATTTTATGATAGAGATGCTGTGGGATCCAGAGGGTTGGAGTTTAGAAGTAAGATCAGAAGAAAGTATTAATGAAAAAAAAAAAAAAGATAAAGTGTTAATGAAGTAACTGAAACTTAAACTAAATCTCAGGGAATGAGTGTGAATTATGTGAATGAAGAGAGGAGGCACGAGGGGAGTGTTCCAGGCCAGAAGAATAACATACAGAGAAGGCCAGAGATGTAGATTCAGTGTGGCAGGGGATAGGTCACAGATAGATCCAGGATCTACAGAAAGGAGTCATTTTACCTAGACGTTTGAATTCACCCGATTCAAGCTTCTTTTTTCCCCCTGGATCCCAAAACAAGTCTTTGTGTTTAAATCCTATCTCCAAATTTTTTTTCTGTTCTAATCCATGCTATTTACTATTACTGGATAAACTCTCTGAAATGTACTTCTGCTCTCATAGCTCCTTCTTACTTAATCCAGTAACCTCCGTGGCTCCACATTATTCTTTGACATTCCCAGTGCCCACTTAAACATTTTAAGCCTGGCCTCTTTCTACTCATTTACATATCAAGTGACCATTTATTTCATGTCCTTTCAGGGTTCTGGCCCATTTATACTTTGTTTTCATCATTTTGTCCCTTGACTGCTACTTTTGTCATTTGCTTTAGGTGATCTCATTCAATAATTCTATTGATCATTTAAAATTAGGTAATATGTAATAAAGAAAGAATTCTTTCAAAAATCACTTTTTATCATACATATAATGATGTAGTTTAAGCTCCATTTAGTGTATTTTGGATACTGTTTCTTTCAAATACCTTTTGTTATTAAGTTTAAAGTAAGGTATAGCAATAATGATATTGATCATTACATACTAAGCTTTTAAAGTAATTTTAATAAACTTTAGTGTCATTTAAAGAGTGCTTTAATATAGTTCTATGGATTATTGCTGAATTCAGCAATATAATTTGTTACTACTTTTATTTTGAAACATTCCAGTATTTGTCAGTTTTACCATATTTTAAAGGAACTTATTGTATTGATATTATACTTTATCTTTTATACTTCTAAAGTAATAACTCTTGCCCTTTTCATTTTAATAATTATTTCTATTTTTTATTCTAGGGTAGGAGATAATCCTATGATATGATTAATATTTAGTAGGGTCTAACTTGAATTTAAATTGTCATCCTTATAATCACTTTGATACTGAACACTTTCCAAAGCTAGGTTGCCTGAAGATAATAACTATTTTATATTTTTTTCTCTTATAGTGAAGAGGTCTGTATTTTATCTGCATCCGGCACGGCAGCTGTACTCAACCCTAGATTTCTGCAGGATGGCACCGTGGAGGGCTGTTTGGAACAGAGGTTGTCATGGCAGCCTGGCTTCTTTTCTATAAGGGCAAGGAAGGGAGAAGTTGACTTTTAACTTTAGAGCAGGGTAGTTCTGTATGAGGGTGGGTTTCAGTGGTACACTCTAGGGATCAGGACTAGGGCACTTTACTGCTTTTTATCTATAGAAGTACTGAGTTCTATATTATATGACACACCTTATTATAATTTTCCTAGTATCTTGATGAATTACATGTGTGACTATCAAAGAATTTCAGGTATACATTTTTTTATTTGTTACAGTATAGAAATAATTTTTGATTTTTTCCTTTCCCCTTGTCTTACCTCGGAAATAGAAAAAGGTTATGAAACAATTTGCATAAAGAAAATTTATAATTTATAAAACAAAACACTGTATTTTACCAAAATTATATATAAAAGTTCCTAGAAAGTAAAGTATAACTTTAATGTTTGTGAGAGAAAGTAAAAGTGAAATTATTAGGTAAAATTAAATTACTTTTTAGTTTATTTATTCATCCCTTAATCTGTAGGCTTCCATAAATGTCAAAAATGCTTCCCATAAACAGATGAGATTATCAAATACACATACAGAAAACTGTTTGTTTGGTGCCAGAGTATACCTGGATAATGTAAATTTTAATTACCCCTTACTCCACTGTTTGCATACTTGCTTTATTTTTAGTGTAAATTTGCAAGGCTCTGTATAACAAAAATATTCTAGCTCAGGCAGGCAAATAGAAGACCTTGGTCGGTTTCTTCTTTAGCTTGTATTAAAAATGGATTTTGAAAAAAAAATGGATTTTGAACATAATATATTACTGAGCATTGAAAGTCATCATAAATAGGAAAATAGATATGTGGAACATTGTGAAGTCTCTTGAAAATCAGTGTTCTGTTGAGAAAACTGCCTGCTGGTGAGTCGTCCCAGTGATGCTCCATAGTTCTGACACATGTCAGTTGATTTTCATTCTTGAGTGGTTAGAAGCCTGATTTAACAAATGACCTTTCCCATGCAGCTTGATTATTTTGATATTCTGGCTTGGGTGGATACAGTGAATTCTCTTTTATGGCTTTCTAGCGCAACAGATACCAGCCCTATCTGCAAAAGAGGAAAATGCCCTTTTTTCTTGCTATAAAATTATTTCTGCTTACTAGAGAAAATTTGAAAAATACAGGAAAGTAGAAGGAAGAAAACATTCCCCATGAGTTCAATATGCAGAGACAGTCCCTTTTCTAGATTTCATATTCAAATGCTATCCTAAATTTAAATACTTCTATTTTTATGCCTATAATATTAGATCACTTAAGTTCAAATTTCTGTGAAGTGTTTAGTTAAAAATTACCCCAGTTTTCATCCTTTTATGCCTCTTTGTAACACATGGGCTTTGGTTCAAACAACCTGCCATTAGAATCTGAGGTCTGCTACTTAGTATTTAGTGTGACTGAACAATTTACTTAGTATCTCCGGTTGGTTTCAGGCCAAGAACTAGTTTTTGTTACTGTTTGCTGCACATTATGTTGGGTGTATTTAGCTATGCTTATTAGCCTTTCTGGGTAAGTACTATTATTCTAGTTTTATAGACGAGGCTCTGAGAAGTTAAATGACTTGTGCGAGGGCACATAACTCCACTTAGAATCTGTTTGATTTCTCTATTACTTCTAATATACCAGAATGCCATCTCAACAATAAAAGAATAGTATCTGGGAGTGATTAGATATAGAGGGTTATTGTGGATACTTAGTGAAATAATATGTACAAGGAATTTGCAAGAAACCTGACTCATACTAGATACAGTACAACTTTCTTTTCTCCTTTTTAATTTGTCTGCTTGCCAAGTTTCAACTTCTAACAGGTCGCTTTAGCTTGGAGTGAATTGAGAACCTGTGTCTTTCCGGAGCCCTAGAAGGTGTGGCTGTGTGAAAGTCTGGAGTTCTCCATGAACTTCCTTTTGCTTTCATTTCTGTTGTTCCTCAAATTTCCTGAGATTTGATGAGTGAAAAAAATACTTAATCATTCGAAAATGAATTCATAAACATTATTACAACAAACATTTTACAATAATTGGGAAGGGTGTATGTTATCATTTGTGGTTTATATATGATACATATGTTGTTTGTGAAACACAGGTGTTAAAGTTTCATAGAAATCTTTTTTTTTTTTTAATATTTTATTTATTTATTTTTTAGAGAGAGAGAAAGTGTGAGCTCAGGCAGACAGAGGCAGAGGGAGAAGCAGGCTCCCTGCCGAGCAAGGAGCCCGATGTGGGACTCGATCCCAGGACCTGGGATCATGACCTGAGCCGAAGGCAGCCGCTTAACCAACTGAGCCACCCAGGCATCCCAGTTTCATAGAAATCTTAAAGCAGTCACTAGAAATTAGAAATGTTAGATTATGCCTATTTTTGACTTTTTAAATAGGTTTGTTTTTTATCATAATTTTTTTTTTTTTTCAAATTGTTAGGTTGTCTGGTTAAAGAGGTTTTTCTTCCTTGGGAATTTTTTTGTGTGTGTGATTATATTTGAGTTATATTGGTATCTAACCATGTGTTTTTATGTTGTATCACAAAGAACCTTTAGGATAATAGTGGTTTTTGTCAGGTACGACATCCTCAAACATATGAATTGATGCAAATCAGTGGCTACTTGTGTAAGTCTTTTCTCTCATATGAAAGAGATGGTTCTGATTTCATGGTCATTTTTAATTCTAGTAGTCATAGTGGTACTCTCATAACCTACAGTGGTAGAAGTTGTGGTATAGTGTGTATGTAAGTACTGCATATGAAAAATATGTTTTTGAAAAAAATGCATAGAATTTTAAAGAAGGCTTCATTTGTTTTCTTGGTGTATTCATACAGGCTAGAAGAAAATTTGCCTGCTGGCTGTGGATTTTGCCACATACCATATGATGAACTGAATATGCCATTCCCAGCTCATCTCACGTACTGCTATAACTGCAGGAAACAAAAAGTTCCTGATGTTCTCTTTACAACTATAGACCTCCCAATAGATGCAACAGTTATTGGAAAAGGTTGTCTTATTCAAGCAAGGTATATTTACGCAAACACTACTTGGGGTCCTTGAAAGAGTTATGAAGTATGAGGTCAAATAGATTTGTTTCATATTTATTTATTTGTTAGAGAGAGAGAGAGAGTGAGCACAGGCAGACAGAGTGGCAGGTAGAGGCAGAGGGAGATGGAGAAGCAGGCTCCCTGCCGAGCAAGGAGCCCGATGTGGGACTCGATCCCAGGATGCTGGGATCATGACCCGAGCCGAAGGAAGCTGCTTAACCAACTGAGCCACCCAGGCGTCCCCAAATAGACATGTTTCAAATGTCAGCTGTACTCTTTCCTACCTGTGTGATCCTGGGCAGGCTGGGCAGTGCTATCCGAATCTTGTGTTTAATCACATACAAAATTGGGAGGAAGAATACACTCTTTATAAAACTCAAAAAAGTTCATATGCAAAAGCAGTTTTAAACATTTAAATTCTGTACAGACATTTATTATTATGAAGATTACTAATTAACCTGTTGCGGGCTAGTAATGTGTCTCTGTTTTAAGGACATTAAGTATGTAATACATTTTAGAAATTAATGTTTTTTCTTTTAAAGAACAATGCCATCTAGTGTTTCTTTTATTACTTCATTTAGCGGTTGACAGTTCCTTTTAAAATGTCCTGGAGTAGGAAATGAAAAATTGTGGTTGTCGTGCAGGAAGTAGCTGTTACTGTCTAGGTCACTAACTACTGCCAGGTTGCCAAATCCATTGAGCAGTTCTGTCTTCCTCTTACTTGACATCTCAGCAGTATCATACAGTTGATCATTTTCTCCTTCATACTTCTTGACTTCATAGTGCCCCCTGCCACCCCCTGCCCCCAGGTTTTTCCTACCTTTATGTAAATCCTTAGTCTCCTTGTTAGGCCACGGGTCTGGACCCTCTTCTCAAAGCTCTCTCCCCAATTGAACTCATCAACTCTTGTAGGTCTGTGTGCTTTCTGTATGTTTGTGACTCCCACATTTACAACTCTAGTCCAGAACTTTCTTCTGAGCTTCATACTCATATACTGTCATACCCAACTTTGAAGTCTTGTAGGTGTCATGTACTTTTTGAACCACTGATTTTTCTCCATTTCTTTCATATTAGCTTGCTTGCTTTATTTTATTTTGTTATTTATTTATTTTTAAAAGATTTTATTTACTTATTTATTATTTATTTATCAGAGAGAGAGAACACAAGCTGGGGGAGCAGCAGGCAGAGAGAGAAGCAGGGTCCCCTCTGAGCAAGGAGCCTGATATGTGACTCGATCCCAGGACCCTGGGATCAAGACCCGAGTCAAAGGCAGATTCTTAACTGACAGAACCACTCAAGCACCCCTAGCCTTCTTTATTTTAACTAATGATCCCTGTGCTGCGTCTAATTCTTCATGCCAAATGTGGTATTCTTTGACACTGTCCTCCTGCCTAACCTCTCCGTATCAGAGTTATTTTGCAAAGTCACGTTGAGTTTTCTTTTCTTTTTTAAGATTTTATTTATTCATTTGACAGACAGAGATCACAAGTAGGCAGAAAGACAGGCAGAGAGAGGGGGAACCAGGCTCCCTGCTGAGCAGAGAGCCCAATGCAGGGCTTGATCCCAGGACCCTGGGATCATGACCTGAGCTGAAGGCAGAGGCTTTAACCTACTGATCCACCCAGGCACCCCAGTTTTATTTTCAAATGTATTTCTAATCTATTTACATTTGCTTTCATTTCCTTTTACATCTTGGACCTTCTATTTGGGATTGTTTTTCTTTTGCTAATACCCTTTAGTATTTATTTTGGTGGGTCTGCTCGTGGTGAACTGTCTATTCTGCTTGTCTGAAAATATTTACTTACCTTGAAAAGGTTTTGGGCTGCCATTTATTTTCTTGCAGCACATTGAAGATACCCTTCCATTGCCTTCTGGTTTTCATTACTACTATTGAGAAATAACCTATTAGATTAACTTTTATTATTTGTCCCCCTCCCCTCCAACCAGGCTATGTGTGAGTTATTCTGTTTGTCTTTGGTTTTCTGCAATTTCCCTGTGAAATGTTAGTTATGGAATTCTTTTATCTTAATTGCTGTATATTGGGATTCTTGAATCTGTACATTCTTTCATGTGCTTTAGATAATTTTTAGATATTAGTTCTCTTATGTTTCTTCTCTCTTCTTGATACTAAAATGAAAAATGTTAGACTTTCTCACTACATCCTTTGTGTTATTCTCTTGTCTGTATTTTCTGTCATTTTGTCTGTGTCATATTTTGGATACTTTCTTATCTATATTTAATTCTCTCATCAGCTGTCTCTAATATTCTAGTAAGCCCAATAATTGGGGTTTTAAATTTTTTATAATCTTTTTTATTTCTCTAAGTTTTATTTTGTTCTTTTTCAAATCTTTTATTATATGTTATAACCTGTGACTGTTTAATGGATAGTTTTAATATCTGAACTTTGTTTTGTATTCTGTTATTTCTGTTCATTATTATTCACTGTGTTTTGTTTCCTTAGACTGTGATAGGCTCACAGAAAGTTGCAAAAGTGGTACAAAGAATCCCATGTAGTCTTCACCCAGCTTCCTTCACTGGTGGCATTTTATACAGCTCTAGTAGAATATCAGCTAGGAAATTAACACTGGTGTAATACTGTTAACCATACTATAGACCTTACTCAGTTTTTACACTTTTTAAAATTTGCAGTCATTTGTGTATTTGTGTGTATATGTATAATTCTATGCAACTTTATCCCACAAGTAGATTTGTATAACCACCACCATAGTTAAGACACAGAACTGTGTTCCGTTACCACAAAAGAACCTCCTTGTGCTGTCTCCTGATGTTTATACTCTCCACTAACCCCTTGCCCTGATCCTGTGATGCTTTTAAGAAGATTCTTAGAAATACATAATTTTTCCAGTTTTTTGTTGTTTTAGATAGGAGGGAGTTAGTGTCCACCAGCAGTTTTCAGAGTGTCATCCCTAGATTAGTAGGATCACCATCCTTGAGAGAACTTATAGAAATGCAGATTCTCAGGCTCTACTCCAGACCTATTGAATGAGAAACTGGGGATGGGTCCGTGATTGTTTTTTAATGAGCTCTCAAGCTGAAGATTGGTAACTACGAACCTTGATACCCTGGGTTGTTTGTTTGGGGGTCTTTCCTTCATCTTTACTGCTACCTTTTTAGTCTAAGCTGTCATTGTCTGTCACCTAAATTGCTTTTTGTTATCATTTCCTCATCAGTTCTGTCATCCTTTTTCCATGATCTGTGTAGGAATATAAATGATACTTTAAAACATAAATTGGATCATGTTATTACTTAGAAACCTACCTGGAATTTCTCATTGCTGGTAGAATAATCAGACTCCTTAGCATGACCTGTAAGCCCCTAACATGATCATGCCCCCATTTAACTGCACCCCCATCCATGCTACTCTCATCCTTGCTCACTTCACTTTAGCACAGTAGTCTCCTTTTGGTTCTGCTAATATGTTAGCCCCATTCCGTAATTGTGTTTCCCCAGCTTTCTTGGTTCCATCTTGTTTTTAAGATCCCAAGTCGGGTATCATCTCTCCTGTGAGGCCTTCTCTCTAGTTATTCCAATTCACGTCACCTGGTTCATTTTCTTCAGACACCTGAGTCTTCAACATAATCCAGCCTTACCTCGTTTCTTTGTTTATTCCCATCCCCCTCCACTGGAATATAACCATGAGAACGGGGACTCTGTGTTTTGTTTGTTGATTAGTGCTCACTATCTAGAACAGTGCCTGGCACATGGTAGATGCTCAAGAAAGTTTTGTGTTCTTTGAATGAGTAAATTAACTTTTTTCCTTTGCTGTCCATTCATCATATGACCACATGGAGTTATGAAACCGAAGATTTTAAATTATATTCTCTAGTGATTTTGACTGGTAATTTTTTCATTTCTAGAGATTTTTGAGATTTTTCTTTTTCATTTATTAAAATAGGACTTTTCGCAAAAGCATACACAAAAAACTGGAAGAAAAGATTATTTCTATAACTTAATAAGCCTTTTGAAACAAGTAAATGTTTTAATTAAGTACACTTACAGAAAGTTTTAAAAGTTGGACATTTCTTGAGATGGTACCAAGAATACTATCTAGTGACTGAATTATTTTCCTTAACAGGTTATGTCGCTTGAAAAAGAAAGCACAGGCAGAAGCAAATGCCACAGCTATCAGTAATCTGTTGCCATTTATGGAATATGAAGTGCATACTCAGCTAATGAATAAACTAAAACTCAAAGGAATGAATGCTTTATTTGGACTGAGAATTCAGATCACAGTGGGTGAAAATATGTTGATGGGCTTAGCGGTAAGTTTAGATGTTTTGGTTTTGTTTTGTGATTCCTATAGTTGTAATAGATTCTGTTTTGTGTGATTCAAAGAGTCTTTGAAAAGGACTTACTTAAAGAAACTGGCATTAAGATCTTAAAGGGTTGGGACATTTTAGGAAGTAAAAAATAGGGTGATAGGCTTTTAAACATCTTATTTTTATAATTATTTATGAATTATTTAAGATTCAATTAATAAAAATATTATATAGAATTTATTTATATTTATATTACTATATTTTTATATTCTGACAATCTCAGTAGTCAGATTTCCAAAAATTTTCACGTGTAGCTTGTTTAGTAAGTGGGTCATCATTGTTCTGGACATTATTATTTTTTATGCATTGCTAAGACGAGGTTTCTCCTCAGCACATTTGACATTCAGGACTGGAACCCTCTTCATTGTAGGAGGCTGTTGTGGTCATTGTAGAATGTTTAGCAGCCACCCTGGCCTCTGCCCACTAGATGCTCATGGTTTCCCTTCAGTGTGATGAACAAAAATGTTTCCACACATTACCAGATGTCCCTGCAGGGGCACAGTCACTCCTGAGGGGGAGGACCACTATGCTAAAATAATCTTTAGTTGTATGAAGAAAATGAAGCAATACATACGAAACAGCCTACTGCTGGATAGGGAATTAAGTTTCATTGTAAATGTGCTTCTGTGGTAAACAGTGGAATGTGCAGTGAAGTATGTGTTTTTTTTTTTTTTTTTTAAGTATGTTTTTCTTAAGTGTTGATATATTGTGAGGCAGTGGAGGGGTGCTGGGTGGTTCAGTGGGTTAAGCTTCTGACTCTTGATCCCGGCTCAGGTCTTGATCTCTGGGTCATGAGTCTGAGCCTGCACTGGGCTCCATGCCCAGCATGGAGCCTACTTTAAAAAATAGAAAAAGAAACATTGTGAGGGAGTGGGAAGCTCTTTATCTCAGCTTTATGTTCACCTTGTCCTATTAGAAAAGAAGTTCTGACTATAAAGTTCTCATAGGGGAAAGCGAGAGTTGTCTTTATAAGTTGTTTGAGACCCAGAGAACTAGGTGCCTGCAGAATATATACTGACCAGGTAGAAACTGATTAACAGTATTTATGGAAATTGTCTCCTATTTTGGACACTTGGCTAGCTAGAATCTTTATCTATGACACTGGCACTTTCCAAATTGGAATTCTTTGCCATCTTTCTGAGATGCCTAGAAATTTAATTTAAAGAAATTTATAGAACTTGGATTTTTTTTTTCTCAGTGTACATTTGTAGATTAAATGCTGAACTATTTCCTGTTCATGCATTTACAAATATGTAAATTTCTGTACGTAGAGGATAATTGTGTGATAATGATAAACAAATCAGGTAATCATGATTTCTATAACAAGAGAAATTTGCAATGATTAATGAAAGTAATCTGATTTATATTAAAATATTTGATATCTAGATTAACTTGTGAAGAAAGTGTTCATTATAATTCATTCATCTAAAGACTCTCATGCTTAGCAATTATTTTACATGTATAATTTAGCTGAATACAAAACTGTCATTATTGGTGGGTGTCTGTGAGAACTAAAAGCTTGATTCAGATCCAAAGATTTAAAAAGCATTGTGCCAACTGTATCAAATACTACTGGTGGCTGAGCCCCAGGAAACTAGTTTGTGTAATTTTTCAATGTCTGCCTAAAATACTGCCTTTTCTGATTCTTGCTAGTCTTTTCCTTCTTGATCACTAGTGACACTTATAATTGTTTGAGATTTTGGTCTTTGTGCTGTGGTTTAGCTTGTGCACTTAAGTCTCAAGGCCCCAGGAGTAGCTTCCATGATAATTGATCTCTGATGAATGTCTGCTGGGTGTCTGGCTCTGTGCTACTCCAGAAGGAATGCAAGGTTACTTTAGTAGAGGGGAAAATGGATGCTGTGATAGATTGAGACTTGTCCAGAGTGGTATGATTACATGTACTGGAATTGAATTTCCAACCTAGGCCTGTCTTATTCCAGGGTCTGTGTTCTCAACCTTTCTTGGCCGTTGCCTTGTTAGTGAGCACAGTTAGAACGTGTTCGAGGTGGTGTGCTAAGGTTTCATATGGCAGGAGGGTTCTGAGGTTGAGCATTAGAGACTGGGTCATAGACACAGTCATGGGCACTAACAAACAAACCAGGAGAGAGAGCTTCTGGGGATCAGTTTCATCTGCTGCACAGACGTCATCATAGAGTATCATATCCTTTTTAGGATGGACTTTCACAAAATTGGCATTTGATTAAAAAGAATAATAATAACCCACACAGGAGTGTCTGACTCTTGATTTCAGCTCAGATTATGATTTCGGGGTCAGGAGATTGAGCCCTGCATTGGCTCAACAGGGCATGGAGCCTGCTGAAGATTTTCTCTCTCCTTCTCTTCTCTTTGTCTCCCGCCCGCCAACTCACTTGCATACACTCTCTTTCAAAAAAAAACCAAAAAACAAAAATACAGTTCAAAATACATAAGTATCCAGAATTAAAAGAAATATTTTTTCTTGTCTACATTCTACTCCTTCCATGTTAACAATTTGATATTTATACTTGTATATATGTATTTTTTGCTTTGCTTATATAAGCATGGTTAAATGTAAATGCACATAAGGGTTTGTGTGTGTGTGTGTGTGTGTGTGTGTGTGTGAAAATATTGTGTTTCGTATTTCCCTTAATAGTTTTCTAGTACTGCTGGCATGTGGTACCATTACAGAGTTAGAAATTAATAGTCATTTAATTAAATATTTAAAATAAATCTATATTAAGTGGTTTCCTTTCTTGGTAATTATGAAGGTGGGGTGGTGTCATGAAAAGTTCTCGGGCTTTAGATTTTTTTTTTTTAACTTGAGAGAGAAAGAGCCCACGAGCAAGAGGGAGGGACAGAAGGAGTGGGAGAAGTAGGCTCCCTGCTGAGTAGCAAGCCTGAGGCAGGGCTCCTTCCCAGGATTCCAGGATTATGACCTGGGCTAAAGGCAGATGCTTAACCAACTGAGCCACCCAGGCGTCCGAGGTTCTTGGATTTTAGAATGAGAAACATATTCAAATCTCTTCATATTTGCAAATATGAGGATCATATTCAAAGTGTGATCTTGAGTAGGTTTCCTTTCCTTTCTGAAGTTCAGTTTCTTCACTTGCTTTGCAAAAGTTTCCCTTTTACTTTGTCACTTTAAAGGGAAATTATTTAATCAATCATGAAACATTTACTTTTCAACAACTTTTAAACTTTTTTTTTCTACACTATTTTTCAATGCAGTTTATTTTTTATAATCATAAGGTAAAAATTGAAAAGTGCTGTTGGTTATGCAGTGAAAGGTAAATCCTTCTTTCATTGCTGTCCCACCTACCTACTACCCAGGATTCTCATCAGAAGCAGCCAATTCCTGTTACCAGTTACATGTTTCTACACTCTTCCAATATATGTCTAATACATACACTGATGCTAATTATATTTTTCTTGTAAGGCAAAGATATCTTTCATAAATGTGAAAACTTAAGGACTATTATTCTTTAGATATTTTTTCTGATTATTTCCCCCATTATTTTTATAAGTCGGCCACAGGCGTGTATTTAGCAGCTTTACCAACACCTGGTGGCATTCAGATTGCTGGGAAGACTCCTAATGATGGCTCCTACGAACAGCATATATCGCATATGCAAAAGAAGATAAATGACACAATTGCCAAGAATAAAGAATTATATGAAATCAATCCTCCGGTAAGTAAAATAAATCCACATTGTGTTATGTAAGTTATTGTCTAGGTTAGCTTATTTTGGTGTTATTTTATTTTGGACATAAAATTTTTTTTTCACTGTTGAGATTTGCTGTCCTCATTACTCATTCTTTTCACCTCCCTTTACATTCATGCTCAAATGACTCCTTTTAGGGAGCTGACTCTGACTACATTATTTGAAAATTGTATTCTTCCATCAATTTTTGATAACCCCCACCCCCCTTTTGTGTTTGCTTTTATTTCTTTTGTCTGTATGTGTGTGTGTATAAACACAAAGAAATACGTTTTTTATATTTGTCATTGCTTGTTACTCCTAGTAGAATGAAACTCCCTTGGGGGGCTGTATTTCTGAGCCTGGGACAGTTCTTCCTAGTAGTAGCCACTTGATTAAATGAATGGTTTAAATGTTCATTTTTAGTTAAAAGAAAGATTGCTTATTTATATGCTTAAAATGGGAAAGAATACACCATTTTTCAGTTTTAGCTTCTTTCTCAGGATTTTCCTACCTGCCACTTCCATAGTCAGTCTTTGATACTAAGTTTGTAGGAGGTGTCACTGTGTCTCTTACTCTGAGGGCACCTCATAGCCAGAGTCTGAATTGAAGGAAAGAAGTGTTGGAGTTAGAAGGAATCTATTTGGTTTTTTTATGAGTGTCCAATCATGAAATACTTCGGTAAAAAGAAAGTGTTTGGATAACATTATTATTGTGATTATTTGATTTTATACACACTATTGAATTTTGGTTGGTTATCTGGGACAGTGTATCTGCATTCTAGCTTCAGACTTGCAGCTTTCTCATAGAGTTCAGCTGAGAGGAATTTTAAAGATACGACAGCGTTACACTGTTAAGAGTGGTAGACAGCCGCCACATGTGGCTGTAGAGCACTTGGTATGTGTCTGGTCTGAACTGAGGGGTGCTGTCAGCATAAAATACACACTGGATTTTGAAGACTTAATAGAAAAAGAATGTAAATTATCTCAAGTATTTTTTTATATTAAATACATGTTGAAAGTGTAATATTTTGGATATAGTGAGTTAAGTATATTATTAAAGTTGGCTTTGTTTCTTTTTGATTTTATTACCTATGAGGTGTGCTTTATATTTCTGTTGAACAGCACTGATACAGAGCTTCTTTAAATTCACTAAGAAAGTTGGTGTGTTGATATATTATATGTTTAAATAGCCATAATAGCCATTGTAAAAGTTTTCCACACAACACTACTGACTGCTTATTGGCAGTACGTTATTTTTCTTTTATAATTATGTTTTGATATTTGACAAGTTGTGTTTATGCCTCTTGGGGAGAATGATTTGCAAAGCTTTATGTTAGGGCTCCATGACAGAAGCTGAACTCTTGCTTACCAGTGTCCATTAACTATGTACTTACCATGTACTTACCATGCTGACCTCCCACAGGAAGAATACCCCCTCCTCTATTATATTCCTAGTGTTTCTGTATCTTCTGTCATAGGTCCTGTTCCATATTATTGCACTTAGCTTTTACATGTCTGTCTGTCTTTATGAGCCTTTTAAAGTCAGACATATTTAGAGAACATGAATTAAATTACTTCATCTAGTCAATAAATATTTATTGAGCTTCTGTATTAGCAGTACATTTTACAGGAGGGAATAAATCTGTCATGATTCTTAAAATTTCAGCATATCTAGATTTCATGTATTGAATATGACTGTATTTCCACAAAAAGACTAGCTTATGAATTTTCCAATATGTCACTCCTTACTTCAGATACTGAGTGTATTATATCTTTCAGCGTAACATCTCAGAATTTGTTTGACAAAGTCAGTGTAGTAGGTCACTAGTCATATTACAGTTTCGTCTTTTTTGCTTCTGAGACAATGTATGCCACCCTGAAAATGTGGATCAGTATGTTTCTTGTCTTAGGAAGGTAGCTCCAGTTGAAGTGAATGTCATTTTTTTTTTTTCTCAACACTGAAAAATCTTTCAAATGCAGAGGTGTAGTACCACTTAACTGGAGATAATTCAGGCAAACAAAGGTATCAGAAGGTGCAAAACTTTCAGAATAACAAACGGTACCAGTGGTGAAGTTTCATTATGAATCTTATTAAATCCTGGATAGTTGCTTTCATTAGGTCCATAATATTGACAGAAGCATAACCAAATCTTAAACTACTAAAAAATTATAAAAAGAAAGGTGTTATCTAGTGGGAAGAACATTGCAGTGGGTAGGTTCATCACTTAAAGCAGTTTTCAAGCCCAGGCAAACTGCTTTACCTCTGAAGTGAAGCTCTTTCTCATTTTATAATCATTATAATAATAGGCACCCTGTCAGAATTATACAGGGCAAGTTAATTTGGGGTACAAATAAGAGAAATGAATGTGGAATTTCTTTATAGATAGCTATTATGAAATTGTGGTAGTCTTATGTAAGGTATGCACTAGCAATGAACATTTAAAGCTTCATTTTGAAAAGAAATTCTTATACTCCTTCTTTTTTAAAAACATAGCTTTGTTATGCCAACAATAGGCTATACCTTTTGCATTTGTGCTCACATATTCACATTCTGATAGTCCTTCTAGCCAACAGATATTTAGAATTCTGGTTGGCTCTGATCTTTGACTATGAAGTAGTAGGTAAAAGCTTGCAAACCCATAGGGGGTCACACCATACACTGACCTCGAAAAGATCATTGGTGTAGCTACCAAAGTTTAATTAACTTAATCATTTGCACAGCAAATACCTGCATAATATATGTATTATGTATACATGCACACATTTATCATATTCCTCATTTTATTATGTGGTTGTTATTATTCCACATTTTATTATGTGGTTATTATTATTTAAAAAATTACCACTGGATAAGAAAAGATATAAAAGGTGAGAATCCTTTTTGGAGACTACATTTTTAATTTTTTCTGGGCTGTTCCGTCTTTTAAATGCTGAGTAGAAAATACCTTCTGAGCTGGAAGGACTGCCAGTTCCCTACTCATTGTGGTGTCCTCTCTGGACACTAGATGTCAGTATTGCCTTGCTAGCTGGCAGTCCTATATGTTTATGGATTAGTGTAGCCAGACTGCTATTATTGATAAAAGGAAATATCCGTGTACTCTATAAAAGACTAATTAGTTATTAAAGTTAAAATTAAATATAGGCTGTGAATATATTTTACACACTTTTTTTTCTACAGATATTTATTAATATAAACATTTAAAATCAAGTTGAAGTGTACCAGTATGAAATCATGTTGTATATCTGAAACTAATATAATATTATACATCTATTATATTTGAGTAAAAGAAAAAAAAGACTGCAGTTTACAAAATAGCCCCAAAACTGAAAAAGACAGTCTTATATGACATAAAGCAATTGATTTTCTTTTAGGATATATCTGAAGAGATTATAGGATCACCCATCCCAGAATCTAGACAGCGCTCAAGACTTTTAAGATCTCAATCAGAAAGCTCTGATGAAGTTACAGAATTGGACCTTTCACATGGGAAAAAAGATGCTTTTGTTTTGGAGGTATTACTGCATTAGACTAATTTCTCAAAGTTTTTGGAAGATGAAATATATATTGTTACAATCAAATCCTAAATTGATGTGATGTGATTTTGTGTTATTATAACTGCTATAGATATAGAAAAATTTTATTATAGAAATTATAGCAAATTTGAAAATATTAGAAGTTGGTAATATATTTTTTGATCAACACCAGGCACAATAAGGCAGATGGTTCTGGAAAAATTAATGTATGAGTTGAACTAAAATTAAGATAATGCCCAAGCTTAAAAAAAAAGCTAAATTCTTAGAGCTATTTTTGTAAACTTGAATGAATTTAAATTAAAATGTTGGTTTTTGACTTTATCTACTTGCTTCATGTGTTATAACATGTTATTATAATTGTATCCTTTCACATGTGTATAATAGCAGTACGAATTCTGAGTATAGTGTTTTCTTACTGAATTCAGAAGGTATGGTTGAGCTTTCTTTATGAAAATACACTCAGGGGACGCCTGGGTGGCTCAGTTGGTTAAGCGGCTGCCTTCGGCTCAGGTCATGATCCCAGCATCCTGGGATCGAGTCCCACATCGGGCTCCTTGCTCGGCAGGGAGCCTGCTTCTCCCTCTGCCTCTGCCTGCCACTCTGTCTGCCTGTGCTCAGTCTCTCTGACAAATAAATAAATAAAATCTTAAAAAAAAAAATACACTCAGAACTTTCCTGGAGAATAAATGTGGCATGGAAGATGTATGGAGCATCCTGCCTCGCAAGTCGGCTCCCTCTGCCCTGCCCTATAAACAGTTAGCTTTAATGGAGATAGATGATCTTCCTTTGGTATTAAGGAAAGGAAAACAAATGAGGATACTCAGAAATGTTCTGGTAGGGTTCCAGTTGAGAGAAAAACATCAGATGCCTTTATTTTAGTAAAGCAGGAAGCTCATGGTAGAATTTTGGGGGATGGGATTAGACATTTGAAGAATCTAGAACAGTGCCTATGAACGTGATCAGGATGTCAGCCGGGGGAGATGCACAAGACTGAACTGAGGTGAGAGTTTTGTAGAAAACTCAGACTGTATGGATGTTTGCCTGTTTCTCATATTTTTCTACAGTGTGAGAATGAACAAAAAATGGAGGTTGGTAAAAGAAAATGTCAGACTGAGGAGGTAAAAGGTGCTAGGGTACTATTTGGGGTAGTGCTACTCAAAGTGTGCTGTGACTGCCTATATAGCATCAGCACCATCTGGAATCTTGTAAGAAATGCAAATTCTGGAGCCCGTACTTCAGACCTAGTAAATAAAAATTAACCAAATGAACATTTCAAAGTAGGCCCCAGGAATCTGTTTAACATTCTAGAGCATTATTGACCTTTATGGTCCTGGTTCCTGGCTAAGTAGAGAGTGAAAGTGCTTCAGATTTGGGCAGAAGGCTGAAAGCAAGGTGCAGGTTCAGTACCAGAGGGAACAGACAGGACATTGTAGTTGCAACTGGGTGTGGAATATTTTGGGGGATAGTGGGTTGAGGTATGGCCATGACTGTGGATAGCTACGGTAAAGTTAAAAATAGTTCTTCAAGTCTCAACGGTAATGTGAAAGGACACTTGAAGTGTGTGAGAGTCAGTCAGACCCCCGCTGTACAGATGAGTGTCAGCATATGTCTAGTTGGATAGTTTCACTATTATTCAAAATGGAATATTGTGAATAAGAAAAATAGGATTTGGATTTTTTTTTAGCTGTGCCTTTAAATTATCCCTATGTAATTCAGTTTTAAAGCAGTTTTGTATATAAGTCAAAAGATCTTTTTAAATTGCCTTTATTAACTTATACAAGTAGAGATAATAATTGTTTATGATATCTTTATAAGCCTCTTGAAACACGTACTCATAAAGGCTTGAGAAAAGGCTCTTTTTTTTTTTCAACTGAATATACTTTGTAATGTGAAATATTTACCTAGAAGTATTTATAATAAGTATTGTGGAGAAATTTACAGATATTAGAACTTTTTTTTAAAAGATTTTATTTATTTATTTGAGAGAGAGAGCATGAGAGAGCAGAAGGTCAGAGGGAGACTCAGACTCCCCATGGAGCTGGGAGCCTGATGCAGGACTTGATCCTGGTACTCCAGGATCATGACCTGAGCTGAAGGTAATTGCTTAACCAACTGGGCCACCAAGGCACCCAGAACTTTTTTTTTCAAGTTTTGTATTTTAATTTAGGGGAAAATGGCTCCACTTTTTCTTGACTCTTATGTTTTCTATGTAGTAAATGACAAAAACAATGATTTTTTAAAAATGTGAAGTTATTACACATTTAGTACTTACACAATAGTTCTAACCCTTTTATTTTCAGATTGATGACACAGATGCTATGGAAGATGTACATTCTCTGCTTACTGATGTTCCTCCTCCTTCAGGTGAACAGAAGAAACATACTTTTGAGATGAGACTTGTTTTATATATCAATATTTTAGTTCATAAATTATTATAGTAATACTAAATTTATTTTAAAGGCTTTATCAATGTCACATCCTGTCATGTACTTTGCTGCTCCAAGGCTAAAAAAACATAGTTTACAATTATTTATGCTAGAACTTAGGTGAACTGAGGGGGTGCCTGGTCGGCTCAGTAAGTAGAGCATGTGACTCTTGATCTTGGGATTGTAATTTCGAGCCCTATGTTAGAGATCGCTAAAAACTAAGATCTTAAAAAAAAAATGTAGGTGAACTAGATTTTTATCTTTATTTTTTATTTACTTATTTAATTTGTTTTTCAAAGATTTTATTTATTTATTTGACAGGGACACAGTGAGAGAGGGAACACAAGCAGAGGGAGTGGGAGAGGGAGAAGCAGGCTTCCCGCTGAGCAGGGAGCCCCGATGCCGGGCTCAAACCCAGGACCCTTGGACCCATGACCCAAGCCAAAGGCAGACGCTTAATGGCTGAGCCATCCAGGCACCTCTAGATTTTAAAGATTCATTTATTTGAGAAGAGAGCTCATCTGCATGAGCAGGGGAAGGGGCAGAGAGGGAAAGGGAGAGGATATCAAGCAGGCTCCTCACTGAGCACAGAGCCTGTGAGGCTTGATATCAGGACTGAGAGTCAGATGCTTAACTGACTTGAGCCACCCAGGCTTCTAGGTAGACTGATTTTTAATCCTTTTATGTTCATACATTAAAAAAAACAACTCATAATTTATAAAGATGGTCTAAAGTTTACTGAAAGTGTAGTGTTTTAGAAAAAAGAATAAATGGATCTTATAGTTAGAATTCCACTTAATAAGTGAACAGTGTTATTCTTTAACATAAAAATAGATAAAGTAATATATAGTTTAACTATGATTTATTTTGACAGGCTTTTATAGTTGTAATACAGAGATTATGCCTGGTATAAATAACTGGACATCTGAAATACAGGTAACCTTTCATAATTTTAAGCAAATACAACGTTTGTGATTTTAGCAAGTTCCTTCTTAATATGTTTTCTCTTTGACCACCTTATTGCAACTAAAATGTTAGCCTTTTTCATACCACACTATTTATTATTACTCATTATTTGGCAGTTTTATCAACTGTCACAGTATTTAGTTAAAAATAATAAAATGACATGCTATTATATCTCCCCATATTTAGATGTTCACATCAGTAAGAGTAATCCGATTAAGCAGCCTTAACCTGACTAATCAAGCCCTTAATAAGAACTTTAATGATCTCTGTGAAAATTTGCTCAAGGTAGGAACCTTTTGACTCTATTTTAGTTAAATCTCCTAAGAATTATGCAGTTAAAAAAGAAAAGTACATATTATCTGGAATATCTTACAC
This sequence comes from Taxidea taxus jeffersonii, assembly GCA_003697995.1. NCBI lineage: Eukaryota > Metazoa > Chordata > Mammalia > Carnivora > Mustelidae > Taxidea > Taxidea taxus. The sequence goes on along the minus strand of RCUC01138618.1, from coordinate 52,136 downwards.
AGTTGAGGGCTGAATGATTTTTATTTACATATTGTATTAATCTTAACTCTCTCATCTGGTAAAATGCTAAAGTGCTCTCCATCTTCATATGCCACATGATTAAATATATTTTAAGTTATTTTATAACTTTAAGCTTCATAGAAATGTATATGTATAAACTTAAAAAAATCTTTTGTCTTATATTTTTATGACTTATTGATAAATATGATTAAATCTTTTATTATTATTTAAAATAATGTAAGAATACACAAAATAGAAATGGACCAGCTTTGTTTTAATCTTTTAAACTTTTCTTTTGCCATGATATAATGTGCAGTGAAAAATCAGTTTAAAAATTTTTTAAATTAAAAGAAGTGATATTACTAATATTTTCTCTTATGTAGAGCCTGTATTTTAAACTGCGGTCTATGATCCCCTGCTGCCTTTGCCATGTAAATTTTACAGTATCTCTGCCTGAAGATGAATTAATACAGGTAATTAAGATTCAGTTTATTATTAAAGAAGATTTCTGGCTTTTTTCTGATCTGTTTTAATATTATAAATCTGCCATAGTTGAATAAATATAAAGGGTTTTACTTCAAAATATTCTTAAACAAACATACTAGAATGAATCAGACCACGTATGTTTTATTTTTCTGAATTCTGAATTATCAAAGATAGAATCACATTTCTAGTGTATATGCAATAGGATGTGTACTTAATGGGATTTCTTCAGTCCCTGTGTTTTAGAGAAGGTACTTGAGCTCTTTCTGGAATATCTAGGTTTAGGTATATATGTCAGACTCAGTTGTAGTCTAAATATCTGAGGTTATCTGTAATTCTGGCTGAGAATCTTAACCAGAAAACCAGATTAGCCAGTTAGTATAAATTGTTTCATTACTGAAGAAGATCTGCGAGAAACTTATTTTGTCAGTGATTATTTTGCTAATCATATTGTTTCTGTAATTCTAGGTAACAGTCACAGCAGTTGCAATAACTTTTGACAAAAATCAGGCTTTACAGACCACAAAAACACATGTTGAAAAGTCATTGCAAAGAGGTAAACCTGTGATGGATGGGAGCGTAGTTCTTGTTTGTCTACAGTTATAGTTCAATGAAAAAGGTAGATGAAATAAATGACTTGTTTCTTGAAGAAGAGTTACTGTCCTGTTTTCTATTTATCTTTATCAAGATAACTTTGTGGTTGACTTGGTATTTTTCACATGTGAATAGGTGGTTGACTGGTGTTTATTTTGTTTATTTACATAGAGTGCTGCCTTTTTTAAGATTTTGGTTATAGCATATTCTGCAGTAATTTAGAGATTTCTGTCCTAGGACCTCTGGGAATGTCCCCAAGGCATCTGAGAACCTACTGATGTAGTTAGCACCATGTGTTTTTCTTAGGAAGGGTCCTCAGAGTTGTCCTTTATCCAGTAAAATCTAGGAAGTACCATTCTTAATATATTCCAAAGAAACTCCAATTGTTAAAAACTGCTAATGTGTCCTGAAAAAAAGGAGAGGGAAATAGAATGCTTTCTAATATTTAAGGACTTACCAGCTAAATAAAATATTCATGATTAGTCTAAAATTTGTATAGTTGATTACATTCTACATGTAAAGCATTGAATTAATGTCAAATAGAGATGTATTAAACATTTGCATTCAGATATTTATCAAAGAAGTTAGAAAATAGCTAGTTTAAGTATCATAGAACCAGTATGATACAAAGAATAGGATAATAATAGTTGTTATTGAATTCTTACTGTTTGGAAGGTATTGTGCTAAGAAATTTATACTTAGTATTTTTCTGAGGATTCACAACAGTCCTAGCAGGGAAGGTAGCATCGCAACATCATGCAGGTGAAGGAAGGGTCTCCATGGGAGTAACCAAGAGGAAAATAACCAGAATAAATTAGATTGGGGGAAATATATATTTTATCCCAGATTCTTAATTTAAAACAATTAATTCTAGATCATTGCTAAATAACCGGTGTTTTTCTTGCCTCTCAAGCCTCTACAGATAATGAAGAACTTCTACAGTTTCCGCTGGAGCTCTGTTCAGATTCACTTCCTTCTCATCCTTTTCCACCAGCTAAAGGTTGGTTAAGTGAGGAAAATGCAAGCACAAATCCTAGTTTCTAGTTCCCTTTACTTCTTCATTGTAGGCAGTCTTACTTAATCTTGAGATGAAGATTTACTCTTCATTCCCTCATTGTCTGTTTCTTCATGTTCATGCAGGGGAGAGAGTAATAGTAATTTCATCATAAATTATTAAGGTAATGCTTTTTGTGATATTCCATTCTTATACTTCAAATGCATTAAAGTTTTATTTTCAGAGCTCTGGATTTCCCAAAGTAACTCTTCACATGTGATATATTGGTATTTATATCTGGCAAGGTTTTTCCAGCCATAATCGAAATTTTACAAAAATTTTTAGATTTTTATAGACAACAAAATACTGATTTTCTTCAGAAGAGATGTAGAGGGGGCGCCTGGGTGGCTCAGTGGGTTAAGCCTCTGCCTTCGGCTCAGGTCATGATCTCAGGGTTCTGGGATTGATCCCCGCATTGGACTCTCTGCTCAGCCGGGAGCCTGCTTCCCTCTCTCTGCCTGCCTCTCTGCCTACTTGTGATCTCTCTCTCTCTGTCAAATAAATAAATAAATAAAATCTTTTTTAAAAAGATGTGGAGAGAGGTTTGGGTTGGGGATAGTACAAGTGAGAGGGATGAGCTATCTTTGAGCGTCTTGATTATTATTGAGGAACATTGTTGTGTACTTAAAAGATACTGCCATATTTTCAAATGCAAAATGATAGTCTCAACTTAATAGCAATAAATCTACTTAGATCTGTACAGTCTTTGGTGAAAAATGGGAGGTAGTATTTTCTATTTCTTTTCTGATTTCAGCACAATTTGTATTATAAGAATTTTCAGAGTTACTATACCTTATTTTGTAGCATTACATATATAATACATGTGGTTTGTGTTTTTTCATAATTGTTTTATTCTGAGAAGTGATGCATTTGTTATTTCAAGCCAAATTGGCTTTTCTAGTGTTTATATTTTATAAGGAAAAATTTTTAATGATTTGTACTTCTTGGTTTGATACCAAATTAGTTATGATACAGAATAGTTTTATATTCACATTGCATATATGCCAGTCGAGTCTTTACTAAATCAGTGCAAGGCCTGTTTATCTAGGTAAATAGATCTTGTCTCATATTTTGAAGATGAAAAGATAAGCTACTTTCAGATTCCAAACTAACATAGTAACTGTGGTCCTCTTTCTTTTTTAATCTAAATTAAAATTCTAATTTAGAACTCCATGGAGAATTTTAGCATAGTTGAACTCCTTAAAAAAAAAACAGAGAGGAAAATATTAAATCTAAAGATAATTTGAGTTCAGATTTGTAAGTTAAATGTAGCTTCCAGAACAAAAAAATATGTGTAGAATCTTACTTAGAACTGACTAGACAGAATATTTTTTACTTCATATAGAAACTTGTATTTTTTTTTTTTTTTCAGAAACTTGCATTTAACACAGGGTTAATTCCAGATCACTTTTAAGTATCATATCATTTATCCTTACCCTGCAGTGGAAGGGGTGGAATATGAGAGGGAATCAAAACCAAAAATCTAATCAACAACAGAAAAAGATTTGATCAATTGCTAATATAGAGGTATATATATTTATGGATATTGGGTCCCTGTTAGCTCAGCTTTACCTTGTTAGTCATTACTAATTTCTACAGAAGATTGGATTTAAATTCTATAAATTTATCATATCTATATTGATACCTTGCAGTTTCTGTATTAGCTTTCAAAATGTTTTCAAAGGGAGAGTTAGTGCTTGTTGAGGTCATTCCAGTAGAGTAGTGAGAGATTAGATATCTGCACCCCCTCCCTACCTCTGAACTAGAACAGCTTTGATTCAGTATGCTTTTATTTATTTATTTTCTATATGTGATTTTGTTGTAAGAGTTTCAAGAAGTCTGAAAACCACTGAATCAGATCATGCTGTCATTATCATCCTCATGGTGTTCAATAGCATTACATCTAATACTAATATATAGAAAACTTTTTATACTAAGTACTTAACTGCAAAACCTATGTGCTTTTTTGGAATATTACATTTAAAAATCATCAGTAAACACTAAATAATTTACCAGTACCTTTTTATAAATAGTTGTGTAATTGTAGTTTATGTTGCATGCCTGTTTACTATCTTTGCTTTCTCAAGTCTTCTCAGGAGGACATGGGCCATACTAAATATACTTGAAAAAGTTATCACAAAGTATTTTGGAAGATTTGAGGATAGGATGGGTTTTGAATATTTTAAGATCTGAAGATAGGACGGGTTCTGAAAAATGTCATAGAATGTAGTACATGAATGTAGTAATTGAGCATCGTAACATGAAAGGTTTTAAATAGAGAAGAGAAGTATGAGGCAAAAGTTAAGCTTAGCAATTTAGAAGTAACAGGCAAGAGAGAAAGGTAAAAGTGCTAGGAATAAATGCTAGGAATAAGTGCTTGGAATAAATAGAGAAAATTTCTCTTTTCTTATATGCAACCACAAGAGGCTTAAAAGTTAACTACTAATATTGATAAGTAAATAATTGTATAGTTTTTATAGTTTTGTTAGGTCAGTTAGCTAAGCTGATGGAGCTTTTCCCTTTTTTTTAAATTTTAAAACTTTGAATCCTGTTTTTCATATTCTTATTACAAATATGGTGATTTATTAAATTTTTTTATTTTATGTTGACAGAGTAGTTTCAAGAGCTGTGCACAATAATTTATTAATACTTCCATCTTTTAACTTGTAGATAAACCTTTCTGATAATTATCTTTTTATGTTACTGAAAATGAGTGAATATTATGTGAAGAAAAGATGCTTCAATTACATGTATCCTAATTCACTGTGTAGAGTAAGCCTGGGCCTGAATTGTCCATCCATGTTCAAATTTTTCCTTTCATCTTATGTTAAATTTAGTTTTGTTTCTCAAGGTAACAAAATATTTGTTTGATATATGGTTGGTTTGGTTACCTTGCTCTAAGTATTTGATTTTTCCGATTTGAATATTAAAAGGTGCTGAGCCTGAATAATTTCTTCCAGGAAGTTATCATGTGAAGGTCATCAAAATTCTTGATGAATACTATGAGGGACATGGATGATTGGCATCAATGTAAATACTTATATGAAGCTGTATTATGAGAAAAAGGATGGTATAAAAAGTTTTTTATATCACTCCCATGATGTTTTTTCCTCATCATTAATGTGTATACTTTAGTTCTCTGAATATTTACTACTTTACTCTGAAACGGCTTTAAGAGACTTTAAAAATGTTATAAAGGGATGGAACGCATATAATAAAAATGTAGAGTCTGAGTAACAGTAATTGGGGTGAAAAGTAAAAAAAAAAATTTTGTTTTACAGATCGTAGTTGATCTCAAAAATTTTATACATGTAGTTTTTATAGAAGGTTAGCTTATTATTTTTGATACATGTCCAAAGACCTAAATCTCAGTATCTTAAAAACCATACTATGAGGCTTAAGATCTTAGAGAAATGTTTGTGTGAATCATGTGCCACTAGAAATATATCTCAAGTACTTAATAAGTTTATAATAGGGTAATAGTTTTCATTAAAATTCTGAGAGGTTAAGCCTTTAAAAAGGATTAAGTCAATTTAGGTTTTATTTACTTTTGGATGAAATTGTATAGAAGAAAAGTCTTTTATACCTCCCTTGTTCCTGCTTTCATTTTGCTTTATGCTGAGGTAATAGCCTCATGTTCAATGGCATAAGCTATAGGTTGGCAGGAGTACTCTTTTCATTAAGCAGCTGCCGATTAATGTGACAAGCATAGGTCAAATTCTGGATTTCAGTATAAAAATAAAATCCTCAATACATTGTATTCCATAATTAGGTATCACATTTGAAGTTATTTTAATTTTTATTTTTATTGAGGCTATAAGGGTTATTTTTTGTTAAGCCAAATTTGATTCTAAAAGGTAGTTTAATTTTTTAAATTTAATGACTTGCCTTACTTTTTTTAAAACTAGTGATTAGAAATATAAACCTATAAAAACTACAAAAGTTAGCTTTTATTTTATCCTTCCAATGAATGGTTCTAAATTCTTAAAACTATTACATAATTCTTTGCACTAACTAAAAATATATCTTTATGTATTAACAATTCATTGCATGTGTTTTTTCTCTCTTTTTAAAATGTATTATATCATTATGACCAAATGGTAGCAAAAATAAAAAATACTGAAGTTCTCCATGTTATTGATGGCCCCAACCATTAGTGGGAAGTCCTGAAAGGTGAGCGATGTTGAGGGGAAGGAGATTGAAGGGAAAATAGAAAGCAAAGAGTGGAAAACATATGAGAAACTTATCTGAGACATGGGAAGGAAGGAAAGAGAGAACTGATGGAGAAGTAGGGATAAGGAATCTTTGCTTCTTTGAGGCAGCTTAAGTTCAGTAAAATCCAGAGTCTGAGGAAAAGGGAGTAAGGAGCAAAGAAAATTGAATTGGGTTACTAATGAAAATAGGTGTTTTTTGAGAAAGATCTGAAGGGTGAGGGAGAGGGGAGAAGTGGATGCCTGGAAACAAAGGCAGGAAAACAGAAGATGGGGATTGAAAAAAAGTGGTTTAGGCTGTTATACAACTTTAGTTGGAAGCTTTAATGATGTAAATAGAGAAGCTATTTGTGTTTGTCATCTAATGTATGTATTGTAATGGTAGTTGAGTTTTTCCTCTTAGTGGACTATCTACTTTGAAGCTATTTACATTTTTTTCTGTGTTTTAATAATTTTTAGCTATCATATGGCAATTTCATTATCAATCCACCAATATTTGAATACCATTATGGACAAGATTTATACAGAGTGTTTATACACATAACTATATATACACATAACTCTGTTGTTAAGCCAGATTTTATAGTTATAGGACATAGCTACTCAGTATATCATAGATTGATGGAAATGCCCAAAGAGATATAAAACCAAATTTTGATCATAACTTAAAACTGAGAATGTTTAGGGGCACGTGGGTGGCTCAGTTGGTTAAGCGTCTGACTCTTGGTTTCAACTCAGGTCATGATCTCAGGGTCCTGGGATCCTTCCTCATGTTGGGCTCCATGCTCAATGAGTCTGCTTGAGATTCTTTCCCTCTTCTGCCCCATTCCCCCCATGCATGAGCACACACTCTCTCTCTAAAATAAAATCTTTTTCAAAAGTATAAAATAAAAAAAACCAAGAATGTTTATTTTTTAAAATTTTTTTAAAGATTTTGTTTATTTGAGAGAGATCAAGCTTAACCCATTGAGCCACCCAGCAGCCCCTGTTTATTTTTTTTTAAAACATTTTATTTTATTTTATTTTTTTAAAGATTTTATTTATTTATTTGAGAAAGAAAGAGCAAGAGAGAGAATGAGCACGGGACGGGGGAGAGAGAAGTGGACTTCCTACTGAGTGGGGAGCCGGGCTTGGGGCTGGATCCCAGGACCCCTGAGATCACAACCAGAGCAGAAGGCAGGCACTTAACCAGCTGAGCCATGCAAGCACCCCCCCGCCCCCGGGAGTGTTTAAATAGTTAAATAAAACATACATTTTTAAAGACTTTAGATTGTATATATTTTAAGTAGGCTCCATGCGCATTGTGGGGCTTGAACTTACAACCCCGAGATTAAGAGTTGTATATTCTAGCCATTGAGCCAGCCAGGCGCCCCTGATTGCATATGTTTTAATATTTTAATCTGCCACAGAATCTTCAGAAGTTTCAGGAACTTTTTTTAGTTTTAGTAATATTCTTAAGATGACCAGATAAGGGACGCCTGGGTGGCTCAGTTGGTTAAGCGGCTGCCTTCGGCTCAGGTCATGATCCCAGCATCCTGGGATCGAGTCCCACATCGGGCTCCTTGCTGAGTGGGGAGCCTGCTTCTCCCTCTGCCTCTGCCTGCCAATCTGTCTGCCTGTGCTCTCTCTCTCTAACTAATAAATAAATAAAATCTTAAAAAAAAAAAAAAAAGACCAGATAAGATTGTCTCAGATACTTTTTAATTATTCAGAGCAAAGATGATCTGTAATCCTAATGACATAAAGTGAACAAGTTGTCAGAGGTGTTAGTGATCGGGCGTAGAGCTTTATCATAGCCAGCTGATACCTTTGTCATTGGTTATGACTCTTTAGCAGAATGGAGAGGTCTCAAACTTCAGAAGCACTGGAGCATATATAATTGTAGGAGGAAGAATCCTTGCCACGTTTTCTTTTGGTCATCAGTATGCTCATGTCCACTCAACTGCTTTTAACCTAGGTTAGTCCCCCTCCCCACACTGATAGGGCTTGTTAAGTATTGTTAGAGTGCAGTAAGAGAATAATAAAACCTTATGTTCTGGTGGCCTTTCTCACTTTCTAGGGTTGTCCATTTATGGATAACAGGGTTATCACTTACGGGTGACTTTTTAATGAGGCAAAATAATCATTTTCTTGTATCCAGTGGGAAAGGAAATTGTAAGAGAAGTAGGCTGCTGTGTGGCTTGAATGAGACTTTCTGCAGCAGGAATGGGGGGAACCTAACCTAAGAAGTGTTTGTCTCAAACTCTTCTATACAGGTATGGCTGACGGTGGGCATTAGCTCCTCAACAAAGCCCAAAAGATTTTAATAAGATTTCTAGTCCTGAATATGAAATGTGCTTTTTTTTTTAAAGTATTGACTTAATAAACCTGTATGAGATTACATACGGGTTTATTTCTTTTTCTCCTTAATTACTAGTTTACCACTGAGCCAGACAGCTAATACCTGCAGTACCTTCTCTTTTGAGAAGGCTGTTACCCTGGAAGCCAAACTGTAATCGGAAGAGCAGAGTAACTGAGAATCTGAAGTTATTAGCCACCTGCAGTATTCAAATGTCTGAAGTGCTGATGTTCATCTGTTCCCAGGACCATCTCATCTTGGGCCTTTTCTCTGAGGGAAAAATTAAGAACCTAGCAAACATGTTGGATGAACCTGCTCTCCTTACATGAGATTAAAAAATGATCTATTTTAACCTCTCCCTTAAGAATATCTAATTTAAAAGCTTTTCTCAGATTTTAATTCAAATATGTTTACATGTGGAGGCAGGGAAAAGACATTTTCTCTTGCTGCCCACCACTTTTTTTGGAAAAAAAAAGGTTTCCATTTTTTTTTGGAGAAGTAATAAATGTACATGGTGAAAAATTCAAATCTTACCAAAAAATCATATAATCCAAAATCAAACTCCCTTCTCCATTCATTTCCCTTTTCAAGAGGCAGCTACCCTCAACCAGCTTTATTGTCTGTCTTTGCAAAGATATTCTATTTTTTTCCTTTTTTAAAAAAGCAAGTATTTTACAGATCACTCTGTCCCTTAATTTTTTTTTACTTGGTATTTAGAGATGATAACAGATAACTTTCTACACGTTTAAGTTCTTTGTGGACATTTGTCATTAAATTATATACAGTTGTTACTGAGGAGTTTCATATTACCCAGATAATACTGAGATATAGAAGATAATTTCATTTTAGCAATTTTCACATTTGTTAAGCTTTTGCCCCCTGTTCCTTCATTTTATTTTATTTTTTTGTTCCTTCATTTTAAAAACTTGCACAGAATTCCTGATGCCAGCTATATTTTTTATAAGTCTGTACTCCCCGAGTCGTATTGCATAGGACATAGGAGAGCCCTGGGACTCTCCTGGCATATGTAAGCTTGGGTAGGCATTTGCTTTCCCAGCTTCCACACTACAGCCTTTTTCAGTGCTGAACTAGCTGCCCCTCGAGATGTGGTAAGCTTCTGAATGTCAGTTTTGTTCTGGTCTCCTTTCTGTTGGTTCCATCTCCTTCTGGGCTTCCAAAACTCCTCAGGATCCTGAATCAGGGAGGATGTTTTCTTGCCTAGATCTGCAGTGTGAGGGCATGATGGTCAGGGCACTTCCGTAGCATGGTACCCTCACAGTCATTTTGTGGATCCTACCTAGTAATCCCTTTTATTCAATGGCTCTGTACTATAAGAGGAATGTCAGTCTCTGTACACTTTCCAGTATTAGTTAGTGGTCACTTGCTTGATAAAAATGGGAAGAGGAGGGAATATGGAGAGATACCCCCATTACACCCAGTTAGCAGAAACCTGTACAAATCTTATTTTTAAAAGGTATAACTTTTGTTAATTTAAGAATATCACCAAAAGATTAGCACACTAAGCAGGGATAAAAATATGTATTTACTTAATTTATAGATTCTTTTTAAAAACTGCATGATTGCAGTTACTCTTGGTCTTTTTTATGAGTTATTTCTAACTCGGCAACGCTATTCTTTCAGTTATAAAATTCTTTGAAACAAAAATTCAAATATGCTAATGTAGAGTCTGGAATTTAGAAATAGATTGTGAAGCTTTTTCTAATTTCTGCTGTTCAAATTTGTACAATACTTTGAATAGGTATAATAAAAATACAAAATACTAGGGAAAATTCTGGATGCTCCTTTTGTAAGTTTACTAGAAAGGGAGTGATTCCAATTTGGGATCTAGTTCTGTCTGTAGGGGACACATTTTAGTTCTATGATGTCTTGATGCCACCAGAGGGAGCTGTTGATAGCAAAGTCCTTGAATGAAGGGGGGTTGGCGAGGGGGAGGGTTATTGCTAGTAAGCAAGCAGTTTGTGTTTATCTTTGAGACATAGGTCATTGCCTGGTCTATAATATTTAATCTTACTGACTCTTCCCCCCACCCCGCCCCTTACCTCCCACACACAAACCTTTCCCCTCTCCATGTTTCATTTCAGATTTTCTTCCTAATACATTGATGCTTTTCTCTGCTCACTTTTCTTGCCCTGTTTTCATCCTACTAACATTTGTTACTATGTTTATATTTTCTCATATCTATAATGTTTCTGAAACTCTTCTTGTGTTACGGTAACAAGTAGTCTTCCTTGGCATGATATTTATTAACTGAGCTAGTTTTCATAAATCAATAGAAACTGCATTTAAAACCTAAATACTTCTATTTGGTTTGCTTTTATAATGAAGCCATAAAGATTTCCTTGTATTCATCTGGCTCATAGAGGTTTTGACAAACAGCGAAGAAGAGATACTGGCTTGTACTTAGCATTCAAGCTAATGTTGTTCATATTGTCTTATTAGAACACCTGGAGAGTGCAAGTTCTAACTCAGGTATACCAGCTGCACAGAGAGGTGAGTTTGTCTAATTAAGCAAATAGTCACCAAAGGTGTGAAATTCTAGTGTGGTGGTGCATAAACATGCAGACATTGGAGAAATGCACTGGACAATGGAATAGACACCAACACATGACTTTATTGTAGTTAGAATGTATCTTTTAAAATACTAATTAAACTAATATTTACATTTTTAGCATTTTAATAGTTTCCCTGTCTCTAAAAATAAAAACCTTAGCTCTTTAACATTTTTTTAGCTCAGTAATAGTAAAAGCTATTCTTTTGAAAAACGAGAACTTGTTAGACTCCTACTTGCCTCCCCACTCAGTGTCATCAGAAGCTTTGTTGTCAGAATCAGATGTGAAAACAGAATATTGACCAAAGTGACCTTTTGGCTTTCCTGTTACTGATGGTAGAAAGAATGTGTTTTAGTGAAAGATAAGTCAACTGGTGATTTTTTAAAAATGTATTCTTCAGCATTTGATTCTCATTATCTTTTTGATTTTCAGGGTAAAAATAGGGAAGCAAATTATTCACCAAGTTTGAATTGTAAATTAAAGTAATAAAATATAAAGTTAACACATTGTAAAGCAAAAAGAATGGGAAATAAAGGTAGTTAAAGCAGTATATGGTCCTTTCACTGATATTCTGTTAGACTTTGCTTCTATTTTCCCTAAGCAACCACACAACTATGACATCACCAAAAACGCTCAGCCAGCTAACTGAGAACTTGGTTTTGGACAAATCAGTGTCTAAAGCTTGACTCTTTACTCTCTCTCATATCTGACTTGAAAAGGACCATTCTTTTTCTAAGTTACAGTTAAATTACGTCATCAGAAGGAGTGTTATGACGAGTAAGAGACGTCACCCATATTTTTTCTTTGTTTTTTCTTTTGTTTTCTGTCTGTGTTTTCAGCAACGTCAGTTGATTACAGTTCCTTTGCAGACAGATGCAGCAGCTGGATAGAGCTCATTAAACTGAAAGCTCAGACCATAAGGCGCGGATCAATTAAGACAAGTAGGCGGATGTTTCTACCACATTATGATCTGAGAAGCATATCTCTGATTTCCCAGTGGTGAAGGCTAGACCTTACGACCCAACAATAACATTGCCAATCAATCACGTACTGGAGTGTGAAAGCTGCAGACGCTAATGGTCACTTAGCTGAAGTTATTACAGGGCCTTTAGATTTGTTCATTTTAACTGTACAATTGTGTTTTTAAAATTTTACTTTTTGTAAAGGTATTCTTCAAAGTGTATAGATAGATACTATGTCCCTCGAATGGAAGGAAATTATGAGCTCTCTTATTGAAGAGATGGTCTTCCAGGACCCAAGCTACCATGTAGTGATGGCATCTGCTAGTTTAGTGACAATGATACCCAGAGGGCTAAAAGAATGAGGTATTTCTGAATAGAAAATAGCTAACTCTTATCTCATTGCTACAATCAGCATCATTACTTACATGTTCTTTATACTCCATGTGTTCTGGTAGAGTCTGAGGTAAATGTATTTGAGTGAAGGAATTGACAGTAAAAAGGAGGAAATGATGTTTTGGAGGAAAGATCACAGGATATGGAACCAGACAGATCTGGTTTGGGATCCTAGAAGTGTCGTTTTAATAGCTGTGTGACCTTGGACAAACTATTTAACTTCTCTGAGACTCAGTTTCCTCATGTGTAAAATGGGGATAATAATACCTATGTTGCTGGATTGTTGTAGGGATTAGATATATATACATATATACTTATGTATGTCTGGCTTATGGTAGTTACTTATTAAGCGGTAGCTATTATTTATGTTACTTATAAACAATTTTTAGACAGCCAAGGTCATTGTTAAGTTTTTAAAATTGTGAGTTTGATCAAAATGGTTTGAAGAAGAAACCAATTACAACTAGTTAATGTAAGGTTTATCTACAAGTTGACAGTGATGAAGTCGTCTGAAAAAGATGGAAAAAACTGCACTGGGAAATATAACAACTTTCACACTCTCTTTGTAATAATTTGTTCCTACAGCAGATAATTTTTAATGCTCTACCGCTTTTTCTTTTTCTTCACTTTATAACGATCATTGTGTGTGTAGCTACACCGCATCAACATTTTCTTTTGCAGGAATGCCATTTTTCTTCCAAAAGAATTCCATTCCAGCATTTCCTCTTAAGTTTTTCTTTCTCTCTCTTTTTAATTGCATGCAGTGCATGATAATTTCTTTACTTTCATGACATTGCTTAGCCTCACAGACAGCTGAATGTTGTCACCACTTACTTGGAAATCTTAGGGAATAATTGAGTTACCAACACCCAATCTTAATGTTTTTTCTTCTTTCTCCAAATTTAGCTGTGACAGTTGAAAAAGCAAGTCCTATGGGTGAAGGAAATTTCCGGAACCGTTCAACTCCACCTTGTGCAAATTCTACAGTTGGGGTTGTTAAGATGACACCTCTTTCTTTTATTCCTGGAGCGAAAATAACTAAATATCTTGGGATAATTAACATGTTTTTTATTCGGGAAACCACTTCTCTTCGTGAGGTAATTTTATAACATTGTTTTTGTGAATTTTCTGATTAAAGACAGTAGTAACAAAACTGTCTTCAGATTTTCATTTCAGATTGTTGCTACAATTTCGGATTATTATTTTTTGCCAAAGTAATCACAACACGCGTGCACATGCACACAACTTTTTTTTTTTCAGTGACCTGTCTGGATTGATTCTAGATTAGACTTGCCAAATTTCATATAGCACCAGTATTGTCACAAGAGTTATGTTGGATTTAATTTCATTTATTATTAGAAATCCCAGATCCTCATTATATGATAAATAAAACAAGTAAATTTATCAATGTATGATTAGAGATTTAAAACAGCCTGAAAGTTCATCTTAGTTTTCTCAAGTAGTTATTTGTCTGAGATATATTTAAATAATAGTTTTTAAGGACTTACATTTAGAAATCATAGGGGACTAAATTATAGATAGATGTCTATGGGGATAGTTTATAATTTTCTCCCCCTGAAAAAGAATTCACCTGCTTATTTTATTTCCACCTCTCCAAAAGTACGTGAGAATGCCATTTATTCAAATTCTCACCTCCTACTGGGTAACAGTAGTTATAATGTTTTGATGTGGTCAAATTTAAGACTCGCTGTCAGCCTATTATATCTGTAATTACACAGGAATTTAAACTCAAGAAAAAAATTGTATTTATAGTGTGTTTTATGTTATGAAATAAGACTAGAGCAAATACTGTGAATAGGGAAATTTTTTATTGAATAGGTAATGAAACCCAATAAACTCTTCAGCAGTTTGTATTTTTTTAAAGTGTGTGCATTATAAAGATGACTTAACTCTGCTTTTTTCCCATTGGCTCTCCATCAATGTTTCTACACTTCCTTAGAAATAATAGCCATCATACTATTTTTTTTTTTTTCAAGTAGGCTCCATGCTGGATGTGGAGCCCAACACGGGACTTGAACTCATGACCCTGAGATCAAGACCTGAGCTGGGATCAAGAATCAGACTCTTAACCCCCTCAGCCACCCCGGCTCTTATACTGTTTTTTGATATCATGCTCACCTGCCTGGCACAGTGCCTGGCAGAGTACACAAAGGTATTTTTGTGTCAATGAGGGAATGACTTCTGACAGAATGATTAGGTAGATGTTTCCTTTACGACAAATTAGTTTTAAATCATATTCTAATTGTGTTGAGATGGAGAAGACAGTATCTTAATATAGTCTCAAAATCCTTTTTAATGTAGAATTAAATTAGGTGACACTTTTAAGCCCATTTAAGTTTGACAAGGAAAGTTGAGTATGAGAAGCTGGTATAGATTGGTGAATTAACTTTTCAGTTGCTCTTAATAGTACATGGATATTGCATTATTTTAGTCCATAAAATTTTATCCCCTAAGTGCCCTCTCTACTGCTTGAGCAGCCATACCCCAAAATGTTGCTTCATAGTAGATTTCCCTTCAACAGAGATTTGTAATATTAACTGGATGGCATAACATCCCAAATTTATTCATTGCTTGCTAAGTTACTTGCTTTCAATTATGTAATCTTTTAAGAATTACCCCTCTGTAGTTTCTGTCACTCTGCCATCAGAATTTTGAAGTTTAAAAGGCAGGAGTAGGGGCGCCTGGGTGGCTCAGTTGGTTAAGCAACTGCCTTCAGCTCAGGTCATGATCCCGGAGTCCTGGGATCGAGTCCCGCATTGGGCTCCCAGCTCCACGGGGAGTCTGCTTCTCCCTCTGACCTTCTCCCCTCTCATGCTCTCTCTCCCTCTCTCTCTCTCTGAAATAAATAAATAAAATCTTTAAAAAAAAAAAAATGTACTGAGCTGTGACTGACTAGAAGGTAGGCTGGAATACCTCAATTCCTTAACTACAAAGAGAGCTACCTTTATATAGCTACCTCTCTCTGGCTTTTTAATAAGGTGTGTTCTGGTCAAATGTTTTTTTTAACAGTGGCTTAAATTTTGCCCTTAACTTCCAATTTAAAGTTTGAAATTTATTCCTAGACTGTAAAAAACCTCCAGTAGGATTCACGGAAAACTTAGGTTCTAAAGTATTTTAGGCTCTCGGCTAGACTTTGGTTTCTGTTTTATTTTTGAACACTGAAAACATTCCCTAACCTACTGGATTTCATTCCCTAACAAATATGTGTGGAATGCTGAGTGTGTGCACCTGTTAAACTAGGTGTTAGCAAAGAGTCATGAGCAAAAGAGTCATGGGCGGTTGTCTGACCTGATGGAATTTACAGTCTAGTGGAATGGAGCCTGGTGAACATTCAACAAGTAATCATTAATTAATGTATAATTACTAGTGATAGTAAGTAATATAAAGAAATACAACAGAGGCTATCAGAGAATATAACAGGGGAACTTAATTTAGATCTGATAGGGAATGTTTCCCTGAGGAAGTTACATATAAACAGGGACCTGAGGAATTGAGTAAGAATCACCCTGGAAAATTGGGTGAGGATCCTTCAGGGACTTTTCCTGCACAAAGAATCTGAGGCAGGAAAAGTGCTTGATAGGTCTGAGAAACTGGTAAAAAGGCAGGTGTACTTGGAACTTGCTTCAGAATAGGAGATAACAGAGAGCAGAGAAGTTTATTGGTTATATTTACCATCAGTTTCTATGAGTGATAGGAATGATTTGATGGAGATACTGGAATTGGAGAAAGTTTGAATTCTTGCTCTGCCATTTTTTATTAGTTATGTGGTCATAGTCATGAGCATGTGACACATTTTCTGACATCACTTTCATCATCTGTAAAGTAAGGATATTAATCCCCATTACAGATGTGTTCAGTGAAGGTTTGTTTGTTCATTGATGCAACAAATCCTGTTGCAAGGGAAATTAAAACGATCACCCATTATATTAAGATCATTTAAGATGTTTTAGTATATAATATTTGGCATTTTGTATAAATTCATGCATACAGTTAGATTTTCTTGTGTATTACTTTCTAGGAAGGAGGAGTCAGTGGTTTTCTCCATGCTTTTATTGCTGAAGTGTTTGCAATGGTGAGAGCTCATGTTGCTGCGTTAGGAGGGAATGCTGTTGTCTCCTACATAATGAAGCAGTGTGTCTTCATGGAGAATCCAAATAAAAACCAGGTGAGATGCAGTTATAGCCTTCTTTTGGGGGAACCTAAGGATTTCCCTCATGGCTTTCCCATCTCCCACTGTCTCCCCACCCACCACCAAAGAGAACTGGTCTTGAGAACTTTTTGATTTTAAAACATGTTTTAACAAATGTTTTGATAACTACAGTCATATATAGATCAGATGCTGTTTTCATATCCTGGGTATTCTTAAATACCTCTGGAAGTTTTGCCCCTAAGTTACTGTGGAAGACATCCTTTAGTTTGGACTGTGATCTGTCTAGTTCTAACTACCATAGTGGTGAAGAGTATGTCCCAATTATTATTCCTAATAAATAATTCTGTTAGTGGGGGCAAAGAATTGTTGCTTAGGATTAATTTTAGAATAAATTTCTTTTATCAGTAGTTTCATATAATAGCTCACTTAGAATTGTTAAAGTTTCCTTTAAAAAATTTAAAATTATCAGTGGGGTTTTTTTTGAGTTTCCTTTCTTATGAGTTGCCTTCTTTTTTTCCCGTTTGTTCATTTTTTATTGTCTACCTTTTCCAAGTGACTTAAAAGGCTGTGTTTTTTCAGCTATGTAGCACTGCCCCTAAAATAACAGAAAACCATGAGCACATCTTTGAGTTGGTGATTGGACATTTCCTGTTGTTTGTATAGGCACAGTGTCTTATAAACGTAAGTGGTGATGCAGTGATTTTTGTTCGTGAATCTGAATTAGAAGTGCTGTCAACTCAGCAGTCTACTGCCAACTGCCAGCCATCATGTCCTGGAGGAGAAGTTACAACCTGAAGTAAATCAGAAAGAAAGAGCTCAACTAAATGAAATTCATCTGTCTCCACTGTTTTGTCCTTAATTATCTTACCGGATTTTTAAAAGTGAACTTAATTTGAGATAATTAAGAAAAAAATGGTACATTCTGAGTAGATTTGATTTGTCTGGAATTCTTGGAGGCATGAGAATTTTAAAATCTTGATGTTTGCCAGTCCCTGTCAGGCCCCATGGGATCTTGACTCCTCACTAAGTTTGGATAGATTTCTCAGAGAACTGTAGCAGAGACGGAAGTTACTTGTAATTTATGTTGACTTTAATAAAATCATACTTTGAAACAAAATGGTAAGATTATCACGAAATTATAATAGCCAGCCATCCTAATGTAACTGAGAGAAACTAAGCAAGAAATTTGCGAATTGTCAATGAATTAAAAATCCGATTTGAGGAATGTGTGAGAAAATGGAGAAAAGTTTTAAAAATGCTATGTGGGTTTCCTAATGTGTTTTATTTTGAGAACAACTGAATTTGGAATTCGGTAACAACTGAAAGGAAGAGTGCTTCACCCATTTTTTAAAAACAAGTTAAAATTCTGCAGCTTGTATCCATACTCTGTCCTAACTGCTGTAAAAAAAAATAAAAAGTAATTTATTAGAGCCAGTGCCCTTCCATTGAAAGTTTTAATAATGTCTGTAAGGAGGGAGGAAAAATCTATGTAATCTTGTAACTGGCCAAATTTTGTTAGTGTTTAATTTGTCTAGAAGAGGCTTGGTTAGCTTCAACTGGAAAGAAAAGGTCAGTGTATTTTGTTGACGTAGTGAAAGTATAATCGATCTAGTAGGAGCATAAAATTATTTCTAATAGAATCATACTGCACTCCTACCAAATAAACAGAATTATATCTTAGGGATTTTTGATGGTTAGTTAGATTGTATTTGGCATAGAATATGGAAATGTAACTTGAATGTAAATATGCTGCAAAGTGTTGAATGTATACATAGAAATACTTTTTCTGTCAATGCCAAATACCTATTATAAATGAACCTTAAAAAGTACATTCCTCCTTTGCACAATAAAATTTCTTTATAAAACTTATGATTTTGCCCTTTCAGGATAACAAACCACCGTAAAGATTAGGTCATTTCCTTGTTATCCCAGGTGTCAATATTTTTCTGTATTTTGTTTATAATTTTATTTTTTAAATAAAAAGTTTATAAACTGGAATATTCCTGAATCTCTTCTTTGCCTACTTTGTGTAGTGTAGTACTGCCATCCAATCACCTCCATTCATTCCTGTAGTCAGCAGACGTCTGTTGGGCAGTTCCTGTAATCCTTGTGGCACTTTCATTGTCTTTGGTAGGTAGGTATTCACATTGTGAATTCACATTGAATGTATTCACATTCGACAACTACTGAATGCCTACTAGATACTAGATCCCAGGGCACAGTTAGGCAGTGAACAAAACACAAGTTCCTATGATCATGGAGCTCATTTTCAGTGGCTACACAAGTAAGTTGTAAACTGCTCTATACATACGATAAATATATATGTGGTGTATATATATGTTTATGTATTGTATGTGTGTATATATACATTTATATGGGTGTGTGTATACAGATATACATACATATATCTGTATACATACGTATATCTGTATACACACACACACATGCACTATAACAATTGCTAATGTTTACTGAATGCTTACTATGTACCAGGCAGTATAATAAATAAGCATATATATATATATATATTTTAATGATTTTATTTATTTTTTGGTCAGAGAGAGAACACAAGCAGGGGCAGCAGCAGGGAGAGGGAAAGGAGACTCCCTGCTGAGCAGGGAGCCTGATCCAGGACTGAATCCCAGGATCCTGAAATGATGACCTGAGCCAAAGTCAGAAGCTTAACAGACTTAGTCACCTAGGCACCCCAAACATTATTACTAATTCTTGAACATAAAAGTAGCTGGGTAGCATCAGCTCCATTTCGGTAATCGTGTACTTAACAGAGGCCTGTGCTGATTTCTAAAAAAGTTGGAGTTTCCTTAACTACTCAGGCTTGCTCTGTCTGCTCACATGAGCCATTTGCTCATGTGTTCTACCTTTGAAGCATAATTAGCCCAGACCAAGATAAGCTCTTTCCAGAAAAGCTAATGTTGCCCTATACCCCAAGAGCTACTGCTCTTTCCTTTGTGTGGATTCCCTCAAAAAATGATCATGTCCCAGATGTGCTGGGACTTACTACTTACTCTTTTGGAAACACTGAGGCCAGTTATAGTATTTATAGCATGCCTCATATGTATCTCATTCGTTATTGCTGCTCCAAGGGTCAACTACAAAACTTAACCAATGTTAGATTTGCTAACTGCACCGTCCCACTTCTTCCACCCTCCTCTTTCCTAATCCATTGCCGTCTGGCTTCCAACTCCTCTGCCCTTTGTATGCCAATGACACAAGTACTGGATTGCAGTATTACATTGCAGTTTTGATTAATATATAGATGGGATCATATACATAATTTTTAAAAGAGTGGCTTTATTTTTTTTTAATCTTTTGGCCTGCTTTCTTCTCTTTTCCATCACATCTCAATTAATCATCTGAAGAATTATAATTTACATTCAATAAAATTCCAGTGTATAGTTCCAGTGTATAGTTCAAGGGGCTATGACAAATAGGTTCAGTTGTGTAACCAAGATAAAGAACATTCCCATCACACAAGAGAATATTTACATCTCTCTCTCTCTCACACACGCACATACATTAAAAAAAAGAACAACACATTTCCGTCACCCCAGGAGGTTTCCCTTCTGTCCTTTTGCAGTGTAAATGGGATCTTGTGCCCTTTTTTTTTTTTTTTTTAGGATTTTATTTATTTGAGGGACACCCGGGTGGCTCAGTCAGTTGAGGGCCTGCCTTTGGCTCAGATCATGATCTCGGGATCCTGGGATCCCAATCAGACTCCTGGCTCAGTGGGGAGTCTGCTTCTCCCTCTGCCATTCCCCCTGCGTGTGCTCTCTCTCTTTCTGACAAATAAAATCTTTAAAAATATTTTATTTATTTGAGAGAGAGAGAGAGCAAAGGAGAGAATGTGAGCGGGATAGGGGGAGTGGGAGAAGCAGGGTCCCTGCGTGGAATTTGATTGCAGGATCCTGGGATCATGACCTGAGCCAAAGGCAGCCACTTAACTGACTGAGCCACCCGGGTGCTCCAGGATCTTGTGCTTGACAACTTTCACCTAGTGTAGTGATTTCGGTGCAACACTTTTGGCTATTATGACTAGAGTGATTTTTTAAATTCAGTTAGCACTTTTCTTTAAAAACTGAATTTCTATTCTTCGGAATTTACCTTTTCTTGTTGATAATTTGCCATGTGTGTGACAAAATTTCCCCTCATTTTGTTGTCCATCAACATAGTTTATTTTACCTTTTTTAAAAAAATATTTATTCATTTGACAGAGAGAGAGATCACAAGTAGGCAGAGAGGCAGGCAGAGACAGAGAGAGGGGGAAGCAGGCTCCCTGCTGAGCAGAGAGCCCCAATGTGGGGCTCGATCCCAGGACCCTGGGATCATGACCCGAGCCGAAGGCAGAGGCCTCAAACCACTGAGCCACCCAGGTGCCTCTTTTACCTTTTTATCATATCCAAACATTTAATTTTATTATGAACAATATGACTATCTTTTCTTTCTTAGATTCCCTTAATTAAGATGATCTCCCCTTGATTTTTTGGTTATCTTGAAGGTTAACCAAACATGTCCTGAATTGCTCTCATCTCAGTGGCTCCTCATCAAACTTATTTCTTACCAGATAAATGCCAGTCTTAGCTTGATCTCCCTCAGATACCTGAGGAGATCCAAAGCCTATAACTTTCCACTACACCACCCAATTTCATGGAACAAGAGGCATAAAAGTGAGGAGGCATGAAAATGTATGTGGTATGAAAGTAACATATTTATTTACAAACAGTTTTATAGTTTCTTTCTCCCCAGGGGAGGATCTTTCACAGAGTACTTTGAGAATCTGATCTAAACTCTGGAACTTAAAAAATAATAATAATAATAAAATAAACTCTGGAACTTTTCCCAGAGAAATAAGCAAACACTTGAAATTCTGTATACTAATTTAGAAGGTTTATTGAAACATTGAAATCTCTTCACTAACCCCGAACTTAAATCCAGTATAGAATCATGAAGGAGAATAAGGAACCAGGCTGAAGTAGAGGTTAGGAATGCTATCATTCAGGTAAATGATATCATTCAGGTAAATTCAGGTTAGGTAAATGCTATCCTAAAAATTTGCCTTTTCCACAGTAGGAAAGTCAGATTTTTAAGTTTAGATTTTTAAATATTAAAAAACCCAGGGGTGTCTGGCTGGTTCATTTGGTGGAGCATGAGTCTTGATCTTGGGGTTGTGGGTTTGGGCCCCACGTTGAGTGTGAAGATTACTTAAAAATAAAAAATCTTTGAAACGAAAATCCCACTAATGTATCTATGGTAGGCAGAATAATCCCACCTCCTTAAAGACGTCCACAGCCCAATTTTTAGAACTTGTGACTATATCACCTTACAGGACAAAAGGGACTTTGCAGATGTGATCAAAGTTAATTTAAAAGACCTGGAGATGAGGAAATTATCTATGGTTATCTGCAAGGGTCCTAGAATCTAATCTTCCTCAAAAGTGGAAGAGAATGATTTCGAAGAGTAGGTTAGAGAGATTCTATGAGAGATGGACTCAACCTGCTTTTGCTGGCTTTGAAGAAGGAAGAAGGGAGCAACCAGTTGAGAAACATGGGTACCCTTATACTCCAGGAATGGCCCTCAGCTGACAGCCAGCAAGAAAACGGGGTTCTCAGTTCTATAACTGAATTTATTTTATTTTATTTTATTTTAACTTATGTTTTTATCCCCAGGGGTACAGGTCTGTGAATCGCCAGGTTTACACATTTCACAGCATTCACCATAGCACATACCCTCCCCAATGTCCATAACCCCACCTCCCTCTCTATAACTGAATTTTAAAAACTCAAATGGGCAAGGAGATGGATTCTCCCTTAGACCCTCCAGAAAGGAACAGAGCCCTACTAGTGGCTTGATTTTAGCCTTGCGAGACCCGTATCAGGTTTCTGACCTACGCAACTGTAAGATAATAAACTTGTTTAAGCCACTAAGCTGGCGAAAGTTTGTTATGGAAGCAATAGAAAATGAATACAAAGTTCTTATAAATTTAAACTACGGCCATATATAAAGTATAAAGTTACAATATTTATGGTAATATGAAATGCTTCACAAGCTCAGGATATTAAGTACAGTCCTTTTATTTTTCTAATGAGTTTTTTTTGAAAACCCAGCTAATTAGGATAAATCCAGAATGTCCCACCTTTGAGGTCATCTCCACTTCTAATACTGTCCAAGAACTGTAGGAGCTCAAGGCACAGTTCCCAGGACTTTAATGCAGCTTCCTCACCCAAGCTCTTAAGACTTCAGGAAGCTCTGCGGAACACTCTTACCTTTGCCTATCACTGCCACATGATGTCGCTGTTGGAATGGACTCTGGACAAACAGACCTCGAGGGTCTCCTGCAGTGATGTCGCCAATTTAGCCAAGACTCCTGCAAAGGTTTACTTGATTCTTTAGCAGGTTTTCCTATTTCCTCCATGCCTACATACACCATCTAAGTAAGCCTGCCAAGTTTCAGTTCCCAGTGCTCAAGCCAGCTGTCAATGGAGTCGTGAGAGTTTCCTATAAATTCTAGACATCAGAGGTTGGTTTGTTTTTTAAAACATATTTTGCAGACATTTTCTCTCAGTCTGTGACTTATTTTGCATTCTTCAAACATTGTCTTTTGGGGGAACAGAAATTTCTAATTTTTTAAAAAAGATTTTATTTATTTATTTGACAGAGCAGAAGCAGGGGGAGTGGGAGAGAGAGAGGCAGGCTCCCTCCTGAGAAGGAAGGCCCAGAAAATGCAGGGCCAGATTCCAGGACCCCAAGATAATGACCTGAGGGGAAGGCTGACGCTTAATCAACTAAGCCACCCCGGAGCCCCATAAATTTTTTAATTTTGAAAAAGTCTACGTATTTTTTTCTTTTGTGGTTTGTGCTGTGTTCTAAGAAATTTATGCCTAGCCCAGCATTGTGAAGATTTTCTAGAAATTTCAGATTTTGGCTTTACTTTTAGGTATATGATCATTTCAAGTTACTTTTTGTATATGATGTGAAGTATGGGTTAAATCTTTCCCCCCTCCTTCCCTCCTCCCCCTCTTTTCTGCGCATAGATGTCCATGTGCAAATTGGTCCAGTACAATTTGTTGAAAAGACAAACTTTAATACATTTGATTGACTTGACATTTTTGTTGAAAATTGATTAATTGATTGCCCATATATAGGTGAGCCATTTTGTTGGTTTATTTCTGGATCTGTCATGTGTTCCGCATATCTGTCCTTTTTCTGATATTACATTTCCTTGGTTCCTCTAATTTTATAGGTCTGGAAATCAAGGAATGTGAATCTTAAAACTTTGTTCACATTCTTAAAAGATATTTCTGATAATTTTAGTTCCTATGTTTTTTCCATATAAATTTTAGGGTAGCTTTATAGTGAAGAAAATTCCTGCTTTTTAAAATTGGGATTGTGTTGAATCTATAGATCAGGTTAGGGAGAATTGACAACTTAATATTGAGTCTTTTAATCCATGCACATGCTATTTCTCTTCCTTTTTTTCATTAATATTTTGTTGTTTTCAATATACAAGTCTCGCACAAATCTTGTGTGTTTCTTGAGGGGACAGTTATATCTAAGTACTCCATGTTTTTTGGTCCTATTATAAGTGGTACTGTTTTAATTTTCTTTCTCTTTGCTGCTGCAAAAAGCTTTATTGTTTCCATTTGTCCCACAGCTTGGGAGGGGCTCCAGGGCGGTTAGAATGCTGCCCGATGGCTGCGTGGAGGGAGGGGGCCAGGCGCAAGCACTGGCACCAGAGGGATGCCCACGGGGCCCCTCCGCTCGGAGGCTTTCCAAGAAGTAGCGATACCCGCCCAGCCCGACCCCGCGCAGCCTGCCGAGGAGAGGCAGGTGGTTGCCGACTCTTTGATGACTTTCCCCTCCTCCCCCGGGAAGTGCGAGATGCGCGTCTGCGCAGACAGAACCGGGCACGCGGAGCAGGAGGGCCGGCCTCCCGGGCTTCGCCAGGACCCTGGCCCTCACGTCCATGTCTCTATGTTACTCATCTTGGCACAGTTTGTGCAAGTCCTAGAAGAGAGCCGGCTTCCGCGCTGGTTTGGCATCTTCTAGAGAAGTTCAGGGCCCTCGCGCTTCTCAGCCAGCTCGCGCTAACCCTGTCCAGAGCCACGTAGTCGCTGCAGTGGAAAGAAAAGCCCAGGCAGAGGTAGGTGTAGGAGACCCGCAGGTGCATGTTGACCAGGCGGGTGGCGGTGGTCTGCAGCTCCGTGGAATAGTTCTGAGGACTCCGGGAGCTTGTGGGTTGATCGGTCACGAGGAGCTGGCTCGTTCCAGAGGCAGAGGGTGGCCAAGGAGATGGCTCCGAAGGTTGCCCCTGGGAACCAATGTTGCTGGGTGGTGTTGAAGCAAGAGACAGATCTGGGGGACCGCGCAGGGCCTTAGTTTTCAACGGTTATTTATTTTTAGTGTATACAAGTAGAATTGAACTCGTGTCCTGCAATTGGGTATTGCTTCTAGTAGTTTTTTTTTGTTATTATGTGGGTTTTTTTATGTAGACAGACACTGTCATGATCGTGCATCAGGACTCCGAATGAATTTTATTTTTCTTATTCCTTACTAAATTGGCCTTATTAGTGATCACCTTGTAGCTCTATTTTCAACTTTTTGAGGAACCTCCATGCTGTTTTCCAGAGTGGTTGCACCAGCTTGCATTCCCACCAACAGTGTAGGAGGGTTCCCCTTTTTCTGCATCCTCACCAGCATCTGTCATTTCTTGACTTGTTAATTTTAGCCACCCTGACTGGTGTGAGTCCCTGCTGAGCAGAGAGCCTGATGTGGGGCTCGATCCCAGGACCCTGGGATCAGGACCTGAGCCGAAGGCAGAGGCTTAACCCACTGAGCCACCCAGGTGCCCCCTGTGTCCATTTCTTGATTGGATTATTTGTACTTTGGGTGTTGAGTTTGCTAAGCTCTTTATAGATTTTGGATACTCGCCCTTTATCTGATATGTCATTTGCAAATATCTTCTCCCATTCTGTCAGTTTATACAGTACTTTAATAGTATCTCCAAATTTTGATGCATTTTTTAAAAATTTACCTTAAATTAAAAATATTTTATCATTTCCTTTTAACTTCCTCTTTGACTAATGGTTTATTTAAAAGAATGTTGTTTAATTTTCAAGTGTTTTGGACTTTCCAGATGTATTGTTTGTGGTGAGAACAATTAAGATCTAGTCTTTTAGCCACTTTGAAGTTTCCGGTACAGGATTGTTGACTAATCACTGTGCTGTGTGTTAGAGCTCCAGGACTTATTTATCTACTATTTGCAAGTTTGTGCCCTGAAGTAACATGTCCCCCAGTTCCCCAGTGTCCAGCCCCTGGTAACCACCATTCTACTCTGTTTCTATGAGTTCAGCGTTTTTATGTTTAAATTTTCATTATAAATTTTACTAATATAATTGACATGTGACATTGTGTAAGTTTAAGGTGTTCAACATGTTGATATATTTATATATTACAAGTTTTAAAGAAAATTTTACTTATTTATTTGAGAGAGAGAGCCTGGGGGGTGCAGAGGCAGAGGGAGAAGCAGACTCCTCACTGAGCAAGAAACTAGACACGGGTCTCAATCCCACGACCCTGAGATCATGACCAGAGTCAAAGGCAGGTGCTTAACCTACTGAGCCACCCAGATGCCCCTATATATTGCAGTTTGATTACCACTGTGGTGTTACCTAATACTTCTCACCTCACATTATTATATTCATTTTTGTGGTGGGAATAATTAAGATCTAGTCCCTTAGCAAGTTTAATGTTCATAATACAGTATTGCCTATAATCACTATACACTAAAAGTTTGATTTTTTGAAAGTCAGAATTTTATTAAAAACTTCCAGTATAGTTAACATACAGTGTCAACAATTCTGTACATTACCTAGTGCTCCTCAAGGTAAGTGTACTCTTAATCCCCTTCAGCTATTTCACCCAACCCCCGCCCCCCCCCACCCCACCACCTCCCCACTGGTAACCACCTGTTTGTTCTCTATAACAGTCTATTTTTTGGGTTGTCTCTCTCACTCTCTCTCTTTTTTTTCCTTTGTTCATTTGTTTTGTTTCTTAAAAACAAGAAAGAACAAGTTTTGGTGAGGATGTGGAGAAAAAGGGACCCTTGTGAACTGTTGGTGGAATGCAAATTAGTCCAATCGCTGTGGGAAACACTATGGAGGGTCCTCAAAAAATTAAAAATGGAACTGCCCTGTGATCCAGTAATCACACTACTCAGTGTTTACCCAAAGAATATGAAAACACTAACTTGAAAAGATACATTCATCCTAGAGTTTACTGCAGCATTTCTTACAAAAGCCAAATTATGGAAGCAACCCAAGTGTCTATCGACGGATGAATCGATAAAGATGTGGTATAGATCTAGATCTGTATCTGTGCGCACAATAGAATACTTTTCAGCCATAGAAAAGAATGAAATCTTGCCATTTACAACCACAGGGATGGGGCTTGAAAGTATAATGCTAACCAAAGTAAGTCAGAGAAAGACGAATACCATATGATTTCACTCATATGTGGAATTTAAGAAGCAAGTTTGATTTTTAAGCACTCCACGTGTAAGTAATGTTATAGTATTTATCTTTCTCTGTCTGACTTAATTTCATTTAGCATAATGCCCTCAAGTTCTTACTGATTCCATTTTATCTTCACTATTGGCATGTAAGTTATGTTTCTTTTTTAAAATGTTTTAGTGGTTTTTCTATACTTTTCAGTCTATACTTTTAATTTATCATAGTTTGTCTTCAAAGTAGTAGGTATGAAACACTTTCTCCCTGCGGGCACACACAAAAGTACATATTTGTATATTGGAAATACATGAAGTACTTAGGTATAAGTTACAGTATTTCTTACTTCCAATAAACTAGCATAACTACTTTGTGGTTGGAGTATAGTCTCTGAATGACTGTAATCAAGTTTATTATTTTTTTCATTCTCTTTCTTTAGGCTTCATCAGCTTCCTGGGGTGAATGCTTAAACTTGTTTACTGTCAGTCTTTCTTAATTCATCATAAATGTATCTAAAGTTACAAATTTCCCTGCTCGTTTTATCATTCCACATGTTTTATGCAGTGTTTTTATTTCTTTTAAATCTGAATTTTTATAGTTACTATTGTGATTTCTTCATGAGTCTATAAGTTCTTTAGGAGTGCATTTCTAGTCTCCCAATGTATAGGTTTCTTTCACTTTGTTGTTTTCTAATAAAGTTGTATTGTGATAAAATATTGTGATCTGATTGACAAATTCTTTAGAAATTCTTGAAAATTTTTCATTGTTTTTCTTTCAATTTTCTCTCAATTTGTATAACTGTTTCATATGTGCTCGGAAAGAAAATATGTTATTTGTTGCATACAAGGTTATATATATCTATCAACCATCCTCTATCATCAAGTATCTAAAAAATTGAGCTTGTTAATTAATTATTAACTCTTCTACATCTTTAACAATATTTTTACCCCCTTGATTTATCAATTTCAGAGAGAGGTAAATGTGGTATATTGATTACATTGATGATCTCTGTAGAAACTGTGACTTTGCAGCTCCTCTCATCAAGAAGGGGAATCTTTTTCTCCATGTCTTGAGTTTGGGCTGGCCTTCTGCCATGCGCTGGCCAGGAGGATACAGCAGAGATATTGATGTGCCTACTGTGAGCCTAGATCACAGGTGTATTGTGTCCATCTGCTTTCTCTCTGGAACCTCTAACCATGCTATGCAAACAAGCCTTGACTAACCTGCTAGAAGAGGAGAAACTTCATGGAGCAAAGATCAGTCATCTTAACTGTTCATCTTGCAGTTGAATTAATTAGCTAATGAGCAGATTCATGAGTAATAATGACAGTCATCTTAAGCCAGAGAATTTTGGGGTAATTTTTGTGGAGCAATAACTAACCAACATACAGCATTAACATTTTACGTGCGGTTGTCGATTTGTCTTTATAATTTTGGTACTTTTTCTTTTTTGAGACTATGAATTTAGGTGTATGTAATTTTGTGATTTCATATCACCTTTGTTGTTTACATCTTTTACCAATGTAAATGTGTTTTTTAGTCATGTGAAATGTATCCCCACAAATGCATTTCTTAAAATCATATATTTTGAGCAATATGAACATTGGTGTGCCAGTTTTCTTTGGGTTAATTTTTGCCTGGTATGCTTTTTTCCCAACCCATATATTTAAATCCTCTGTGGATTTTTGTTTTCATTGTGTTCTTATGTATGGCCCACCATTCCTTTGCTTCTTCTTTTTTTTTTTTTTTCTCTCTTTTTGTGTTTTCAGTTGGATTCGGTCCTCTCAGTTTTTCTTTCATTCCGGTGTGAAAATTCAGATTTGAAAAAGCTAATGGGTGATATTTTATTTTTCCCCATGTGTGTTCTGAAGCACCTGAAAGATAGGCAAGAGAGTGAGGCAGATGGAGGTCAAATGCCACTTTTATTACTAATGAAGATTTTGGACCACGTGACTCTAATTAGGTCTGTTGTCTCTGAATTAGGCAGAACTACCTGGCCCCTGGTAGTGCTGCATAACCACAGAACTCCTTCCTCAGGGACAAGCACAGTTGAGCAGAACAGAGTGTTTATGTTCTCTCCTGGTAAACAGATCACAAGAGAGGAAACAGATTAGAAGGGGCTGAGCTAAGCGTTCAGTTTTGTTGGAGGAGGTCACTGAGAGGATGTGACCACTGGTTGGACTCATGAGCTGGACCCACGGAAGTCAGAGGCTCTTCACGCCCTCCTATGTCCTAGGACTGTATGTTCTACCCACCAGTACCCCCAGTAGGAGCTGTTCAGAGACAGAGCCTTGAGAGAGTAAGAGGTTGTTGAGACCATCTGGACAGTATGCATGCCTAAACCCAGCTAAGTCCTCCATATAAACCTCTACGAGTCTGGCAGGGAGGGGCAGGGATTTTCTTGTCTTGCTGCAAGACTACTATGCAAGTTTCCTTGCTTTTTAAAACTGTCACCTGCCAATCTGGAGTGGGCTGCCTCTTTCTTCAGTCTCTTCCTGCGCTCTGTGTACAGCAGCCAGTTTGCAAACCAGCAAATTGCCTTTCCTGAACTGTCATTCTGAGAAGTAATTTGTCTACCAAACAAGGGTGAAGAGGAGTGGACTGAGTGCCCAAGAAGATTATTTTAATAAAAATCACCCTTAGAAACACAAGTGGGAAAAAAAAAAAAAAGAAACACAAGTGGAGGTATATGTATTCTTAGAAAACAAATAATATATTCCACAGCTGTTCTTTTAGTTACTACACCCACATTTTTAATCTATTAGTTTTCTATGGTTGATGTAACAATTACCACAAATTTGGTGGTTTCAAACAACACATATTTATTCTTTTTTTTTTTTTAAGATTTTATTTATTTATTTGACACAGAGAGAGAGAGAGAGAGCGAGCACGAGCGCACAAGCAGGGGAAGTGGCAGGCAGAGGGAGAGGGAGAAGCAGGCTCCTTGCTGACCAGGGAGCCCAATGCAGGGCTTGATCCCAGGATGCTGAGATCATGACCTGAGCCGAAGGCAGATGCTTAACCAACTGAACCACCCAAGCACTCCCCCACACATTTATTCTTTTACAGTTCTGGAGGCCAGAGGTCTGAAAGCAGTATCCCTGGGCAGAGACCCAGGTGACAGCAGGGCTGTCTTCCTTCCAGGTGCTCTAGGACATGAATCTCCTCTTCCTTCCTTTTCTACCTTCGTGTCCTCCATCTTCAAAGCCAGACCTTCAGCATCTTTCTTTAGTCATTACGTTGCCTCTGTCTCTATGCTCATCAACTCTCTTATGTGGACACTTCTGGTTACATTTAAGACCCACCTTGACACTCCAATGTTGTCCCAATCCAAGATCCTTAATCCCATCTGCAGTGTCCCTTTGTCACATAAAACACTTTCACAGGTTCTGGAGATTAGGACATGGCTATCTCTGGGGGCCAGTGTTCAGCCTAGCACACATATATACTTTTAATATATTTTAGTTCTCTAACAAGTCTAAACTTAGAGCCTTTCTATCCTCCCAAATAAGCCAGGACTTAATGTTGTTGTCTATGATTTTTTTAATTGTAACGTTTTAAAACACATACAAATGATAGTTGTTTTTATATTCTAAGTATTTACTGAGATTACCAATGTGCTTTTTTGATGTCTACTTATTAGTTTCTTCTGGGTTCATTTTCCTTCTTGCATCTCAAGTATATTTTGTAGATGTTAGTTTGTTCAAATTCTTATCTTTCGATAAAAATTTGTACCTAAAATTGTTTTTATTCCACCTTTACTTCACTTCAATCTAATTTAGGTGATTATAGAATCCTAGGTTCTGGGGTGCCTGGGTGGCTCAGCCAGTTAAGCATCTGACTTTTGATTTCAACTCAGGTCATGATCTCAGGGTCTTGAGATCGAGCCCCACATCAGGCTCCTTGCTGGGTGAGGAGCCTGCTTGAGATTCTCTCTCTCCCTCTCCCTTTGCCCCTTCCCCCTCCTGAAAAAAGAATTCGAGGTTCAAAGTATTTTTTCCTCAGAACTGTACAACACTTCCTAGCAGAGTACCAGAACCTCCAGATGAATGAATGCATTTTACAGATATTAGGAAGACAGAATAGTGAAAATAATCCTGGATTAGGCATCAGATAAACTGGCTTTAAATGCCAGATCTTCTGCTGATTACACTTAGGCTTTGGCAAAGCCATTTAGCATAATGGTCTCACTTGAAAAAGAGACCCTAATTCACAACATCTTTGTGAGTTTCAAAATAAAAAGAAAATAATGAATTTGAAGATTATTTAGTAACCGTCCAGTTGTATAATTTCTTAGTAGTCGAATAATTATTGCAAGGTAATTAATTTCAATTGACAGATGTTTCCAGGATACTGATTTAAAGCCCCATCCACTTACTGCATTTGATAATGTGCCTAGCAGATGGTTTAGAATTTTTGATAAGGTTGTTTTATTTTTCACTGCTAAACAGTAGAATTATTTTATTATGCTTCACAGACCTAATGCTTACCTGTAGAATTTAATTATGTCAATTAGTACAAAGTATACTGCCATGGCAAAAATGGATATTGCATATTTAAAGAATCCCCTCTAGTATAGCAGACATATAGTACTTTCATTGTGGTTTTAAAATAATTTTAAGTATAAATGGTTACTTGGAAAACTTGATATTCCTAGAAGTAATGTTTTTTTGACAGGAAATTATTTATTTGAGGTTGTTTCAGTGAATTACATCTGTAGAGAAGAAGACAGATGAAGTTTAGAATGAATAATGGCTCAGAATCTATGATGGTTAGAAGAGTTTTTCTCCTTTTGCATTGCTGTCAGTCATGCAAGCATTTTTTAAAAATTTTATTTATTTATTTTTAAAGTAATTACTTTTATTTAAATTCAATTAATTTATAATATATTATGGTTTCAGAGATAGAGGTCAGTGAGTCATCAGTCTTATATAACACCCGTGCTCATCACATCACCTGCCTTCCTTAATGTGCATCACCCAGTTACCCCATTCCCCCATTCCTCTCTCCTCCAGTAACCCTCAGTTTGTTTCCTATGCTTGAGTCTTTCATGGTTTGTCTTTCTTTCTGATTTCATCTTGTTTTATTTTTTCCTCTCTTCACCTGTGATCCTCTGTTTTTTTCTTAATTTCCACATATCAGCGAGATCATATGATAATTGTCTTTCTCTGATTGTCTTATTTGGCTTAGTGTAACAACCTCTAGTCACACAAGCATTTTTCTCACAGGTAAGATTTTCCAAGCAACCACTAGAGATCAGGTCGAGGGAACAAGATGGATCCTTTCTGGCATAAGGATATCCACACCCTACAAGACACAAATGTGTAGTATGCTTTAATAGCAGAGTCATCTAGTTAAATTATTCTTGTCTCCCTTGGGGGTATTTGCTAAGCTTATTTAGAGAAACTGGTTTATCTGCAGATGTCATCCCTATCTGTTTGTCACTCCCTAAAATTGAGGAGAAATTATTTCTATTTTTACCTGGGCATACTCAGTTATGTTTGATGGGCCTCCTCCCAATTTAAATTGAGGAGTTTCCTAATCCTCCACTTTGAAAGAAATTACTCAGCTGTTATTGGTTCCCAGTGTAGATATTAGAAATGCTCATTGGTCTGTAAGGCTTTCTTCTGCCCATGGCACAAAGACCTCATCTACCAAAGGAGTTATGATGGTGGAAATAACAGCTAAATCATCACTTCATAATGGGTAGAAAGAGGTGGGTAGCATCTGGGTTCATGGGTTGATTGTTGTTTGTCCCCTTGGGCATTTTCCAGAGAGGCCTTTCAGATTTATTCTCATCATGGTGCCCAGGCATCAAGCTAAAGGACTGCCACTTAATGGTCCCCACTATACACCAATTTTCTTTCATACTCAACAGGATGGACAGAGGTAAACTTTACCCCTAATAACCTCTTTACAGTTGCTTTTATATTGCTTCAGCTAATCTTGGCATGTTAAGAGTTCTACCACCACAAGCACAGTGATTAGTACATAATAAGGGAAAGTAAATATTTATTACATGTAAAATGATCGAAAGCTTTTATTTCTTCTTTTTTTAAAAAAAGCTTGAAATGCTATTTTTTACAGTCCAAGATAAATATTTAAGTAAAAATATGTTTAAGCTAAAAAACCAGTTAATTCCTGAAGTGTTTATGTATAATCTTTAGTAGTTTGTTACCATATTGGTGTCAGGCTGTCTGAGTTTTAATCTATCTAGGAGTCACCTTGTGTGTCTTTTTTATTAACATTTTATTCTTTGATATCATTGTTTCAAAGTCTTTGAACATTTTATCACTTCTTTTGTAGACTTGTTTCTGGAACTCGATGTGACATTTTAAAAGGTCACTAACTAAGAAACTTTAATTTGATTTTTCATAAATATCCCCTGCTATCTAAACAGCAGTCAGTCTGGGAAAAAAAAACAAAAGCCAATGAAGTCAATTATTCCTTTGCCCAAACTCCAAACTGATAATCTTCAATTATGATATTCATTTTGTCTAATTATTTAAAGCTTTGGCAAAAGTA
Source organism: Taxidea taxus jeffersonii (assembly GCA_003697995.1). Classification (NCBI taxonomy): domain Eukaryota; kingdom Metazoa; phylum Chordata; class Mammalia; order Carnivora; family Mustelidae; genus Taxidea; species Taxidea taxus. The sequence goes on along the minus strand of RCUC01138618.1, from coordinate 18,315 downwards.
GTGATAGGTAAAAAAAGTTGATGTTAAACCTGTCTGCCTGCCTGCCTTCCTTTCTTCTTTATTTTCTTTCTTTCCTTCCTTCCCTCCCTCCCTCCCTCCTTCCCTCTTTCCCTTCCTTCCTTCCTTGCATTTCACAGAGATGTTCAAGATTCATTCTCATAACATGACTTATTGCATTGAAATTTGGATGTGTTTCATTGTATAAAATACCACCTATCTAAGATAGTTATATTTCCATTTAAAATGACCAGATGACGCAGTTTGTTTGAAGGCCACATTTACTTTGAAATCAGAATAATGCCACTAGAGTGAAATTTAAAAATTAGGCTTTGGCATGGTCATTAAACCATCATCCAGCCCAGGTATGTTGGCAAGAATGCTGTTATTCAGGAAACTCTTCTGTCCTGGCTCTTCCACCCATCTAGTATTAATACTTTTTACATCTAGTATTAATACTTCAGCTTAAAGTCACCTCCACAAGGTGAGAAATTTAATCATCTAAAGAAGTCCAATTCTAATTCTCTACCTGGCACCTACCACTCACTAGAGATTTTCCTTGTTTACTTCTTTTGATTATCCTCTTAGAATTTAAGCTTTAGAGATGTTACGGTCTTTCTTTATGGCTGAATATCCAGCATCTAGAAGAGAGCCAGGAATATACCATATATCACTGAATCTATGATGACATCAATTGAAAGATACACCACCATTTCATGTATGTCTGAAATAAAAATGCCACCTTGTAAGTTATGGGACAATGCTGTCTTGTCACTTTAGAGTTTTTAATTCACTGAAGAGCTCTTTTAGTTTTACTTAGACCACAGATTGATCATATATCTTACTGTACACTCTAAAAATGAGGACATAAGCAAAATAAATTGGTTAAGCTGTTCCTGAAACAACTCACTTGGAGTCCAAGTCTTCAGTATCAATTTTCGGTGACAAGTTGCCAATATATACCTTTTCCTACACAGTATCACTGTCTGCGCCATCAAGAGTATTGGTGAAGCAGTATTTCTTAAAAGATCCCTTCATTATTGTCTTTGAAATTTTCTTTCCAGATGGTGACCTTCACTCTGTGAGTTTTGGTGCTCATGGCCCTGAGGGGCAACTCTAAGGATAACCCTGATTTCAGAAATGTCACAATGTGAAAAAGTGTATCTTTAAGTTTCAGAAATAGGGTGTGTGTATTCAATAAATAAATACTTTTTGAGTACTCCGATAAATGACTGTTTTCAACCATCTGTGTTCTTGGGCAAGCCAGTTTTTTCTTAAGCCTTATTTTTGAACTATTAAAAGAAAAAACAATGACTCTGTTCAGTCTAGTCTTAAAGGATTCAAGGTCCAGGTCAAACAGTAAGACTCCCACCCAGCCCTTCTTTAGATAATCAATGAGAAGAGCAAGACTTCAGATCAGAAGATGTGTTATGTGAAGTCTGGGGATTTTTGCCACATTTAGCTGACCCCTTTCTCTCCCTGGTTCTAGCTGGTTGGTATATAGTACATAGAACACTGTCATCAGAAAAAGAAAAAGTAATCAGAGAGGATTTACACATAGGAAGAACTATATGTTTAACCTTTATATAGCTCAGTTCCCAGGCAGTCAGGGAAGGGAGGGCCTCTGGACTCTTTGAAAGGTTAGAAAACATCTAGAGGGGCCAGGCTGAGGCTAGACTTTCAGTTGCAGCCATGATAGACTCTCCAGCCATTGTGGGACTATGTGGCCTACTTGCAGGTGAGCCAGTGGGCAGAATTTAAAAAATCTTGGTTGTCAAGTAAGAGCTGTCTGTCTGTACACAGCCCTCAGAATCCTATCTCTAGATGTGGCTGAATGGCCACTTTGTAAATACAGAATTGCTTGTTTATAAGCCTGAAGCCCGTGCCTACAAATGGGGGGAATAACTTTATGAAGCCCCACATAACCTGTATATGCACACTATTCAGCTAAAAATATCTATAGGCCATGCCCCACATGGCAACTTACACTCATTCATCTTCATGGCCTTAAATTTACTACATGTCTCACTGTGTTTCTGGAGACCCTGTCTTGGCTACAGTGATCTCCTCCGCATCAGTCAAAGGACTGAAAGTAGAGTAAGGAAAATCAGGATTGGTTTCTACTTTGTTTCTTCTGTTACCGAAAATATCTGACTCTATTGTAATTAATTGCTTCCTGCCTGTTTCTTTCTGTGGGTTATGAGATACTCCCCAGAGAACTGAGGAAGAACAATGGAGTATATTTATTAACTAAAATCAGTGCATTACTTTTTTTTTTTTTTTTTGTAACCATTCTGGAACAGATAATTTATCGTAGTTTGGTGCCTCAGGAAACATTCCATTTTGGTGACATGACAGAGAGAGGAGCTGTCTTAAATGTCCTCAAAGACTCCTTCATACACTTGGCATGATGCTAACCCTTGACAGTGGTGTAGGAATCTTCTCTTCCCAGCAAAATTTGAATTTCTACTTCTAGATTAGAATCAAATAAGGATTAGAAGTCCATTTTAATATTTAAAGATCATTTTAGGGGTACTTATCATATCCTGGCAGTTATGAATGTATTGCATTTACTAAAAATTGCTAAGTATGCTGCCAAATTTTTGTTAATATTATATTCAAAGTTACTTAGTTACTGGTATTTCTGCAGCCATGAAAAATGCCATGCAATTATATATCGAATATATTTTCTCCTTTGAAACTGCAAAGCCCCCAAGGTTCGGCCTAATGGCCATGCTCTTCCAGATACATTATTCATTATAAACTAGCTTTCCAGAATCCTACATTATGGAAAATTAATTAACCTGTCACATTTTAAAACACATGTGTGCTAATGTATGTTATGAGTAATTTGAACAATCTTTCATCCCTGGTCAACTGCCTTTTTTTTTTTTTAATTGTGAACCTTTTTTGGCAAAGTTTAAAAAATAAAAAAATAAATTAGGGAAATTTGACTAACAGAATTTGATGCACTTCATTATTAGATGAATGAAAAGTAAGTAAAATGTAGGATGGGTGAGAGATTTATGTGCTCAATCCACTGTTAAAATGTAAGTCTTTATTGCTTTTGATTCTGTGTAGGTGCTAAGCCTGAAATGGAAGTAATAAGGGATGTGTCTCTGGATTGAGGACATGAAAGACACCACTCACTAGCTGCAGGCAACACCTTTGAGAGGATTAGATGGGATGCTTTTGCTAGCTGCCCTGCTCCCTATATATGGAGGTTTCCCAAAGCATAATATATTGAATTCAATGCCTGGAGGGTGTTCTCAGGTCACCCGGATCAGTCTTCTGTTATTAAATTCATCCTTTACTATAGTTTTTAGGGAAGGATATTCTAAACTGGTCTTAAGTACAAGTCTTCAGAAACCCTGGAAGGGGGCACCTGGGTGGCTCAGTGGGTTGAAGCCTCTGCCTTCAGCTCAGGTCATGATCCCAGGGTCCTGGGATCGAGCCCCATGTTGGGGGGGGGGGTCCCTGCTCAGCGGGGAGCCTGCTTCCCCCTCTCTCTCCCTGCCTGCCTCTCTGCCTACTTGTGATCTCTGTCTGTCAAATAAATAAACAAAATCTTAAAAAAAAAAATAGAAACCCTGGGAAGTCCTGAAATACTATAATCTGCAGAATAAATAGAGAGAAAGGTTAAACAATAACAACAAACCAGGTACAATATTTTTTAAAGATTTATTTATTTTAGAGAAAGAGGGAGAGAATGAGTGGGAGGGACAGGGAGAGAGAATCTCAAGCAGACTCCACACTGAGCATAGACCCTGACATGGGTCTTGATCCTAGGACTTTAGGATCATGGCCTGAGCCAAAACCAAAACTCTGATGCTTAACCAGCTGTGCCACACAATGACCCTGAAACCAGGTACAACTGTTAGCAATATCTAGAATATAGATCTCCTCCAGTCAAGCTCTCTCCATTAACTCCACCTGTATTGATGTCTCATTAAATTTAGAGTGCAGTTAAGATCCTGCAAGATTCAATATGAATTGTCTTCTGCCACTCTAGCTGACACTAGCTCTTATTTCTCTCCCAGTGTCAATGGCTTCCTCTGCTCAACTAACAGAAGGTAGTTGCAATCACTGTATCCCTCACATAGTATTTAATAAATATTGGGATGCCTGAGTGGTTCAGTTGGTTAAGCATCTGCATTTAGCTCAGGTCATGATCCCAGAGTCCTGGGATCAGCCCCACATCAGGATCTCCGCTCAACAGGGAGCCTGCTTCTCTCTCTGTCTGCCACTCCTGTTTGTGTGCTCTCTCACTCTCTGACAAATAAATAAATAAATAAAATCTTAAAAATAAATAAACATTTACACAAGTCTACAAAAAATGGAGAAGTTTCATATATCCATTTGTGTGTACATATATAAATACATAAATATGCATATATGTTTACATGTACATATATGTATGTGATTATTTGTACATATATGTATGTGATTATTTGAAGAGTGGTGCTTTATTGTTTTCAAAGTACTATTACTTGTTTCCCTTGATTTCTATCTTGTTTCCAGAAACTTTCTAACAGTTTTTAATCACTTCTCTAAGAGCTCCCATATTCTTGATATTACATTACTAAGGTATTAATTATTAGGATATTAGCAGTTGGTAGAAGTAATTAATAAAAAAACCCAAGTCAATCAATGTGGCTTGTTGGAAGCATTGAAAAAATAATTTAGTACAAAAATAGATGGGAAGGGGCACCTGGGTGGCTCAGTGGTTTAAGCCTCTACCTTCGGCTCAGGTCATGATCTCAAGGTCCTGGGATGGAGCCCCACATCTGGCTCTCTGCTCAGCAGGGAGCCTGCTTCCCCCTCTCTCTGCCTGCTTCCCCCTCTCTCTGCCTGCCTCTCTGCCTACTTGTGATCTCTCTCTCTGTCAAATAAATAAGTAAAATCTTTAAAAAAAATAGATGGGAAAAGTTTATTTATTGCTGTCAGAAAATACATGAAAAAGTCAGTGACTCCAGTTAGAAAAGTCACACAGAAAGTGAGATTTTTAGCACACTCTTGGAAGCAAGACCAAGTGCCCAGATACAGAATAGAGTGACAGTTGGCCAAGATTCAATTAGTGTACAGGGAAAAAACTGCATTTAGGGGAAACCTGTGTATCACAGACACCAGCCTCGAACCAGAGGAAAAAGTCATGCATCCTTAGATTGAAAAGCCTGTTGTGTCTTTATGCCTGTCTTATATGAAGGTGATGGTAGCACTTTCCATCATGGCACCACTTAATGGGAGTAGAAAACCCAGAATCATGTGCTCTCTATAGAAAGAATAATTAGCATATGTATTCAGATTCTGCTTATACTTCTACCATAAATCTAAGTGTTTTCTTGGTCCAACGAGAAGGTCTAATGCTTCATCCTAGCTCCAAGTTCAGCCTACAGCATGAGCTGGCTGTTGACCTCTCTGGCTGGGCTCACTTATTTGCTCAGCTCTGAGCTTTCCTTCCCTCACTCATGATAATGAGAAAAGCTCAACAGAAAGTGCTTATGTGTTACAGATCTCTGAGTTTCAGGTGTGAACTTAAACAGTTTGGTTTAAAAGCTAGACCACTCTTTGAAGAATGTTGAATGAAAGGCTATAAACAAACAGGAAGGTGAGACATCCTTCTGCCTCCCCACCCCCAAGTATTTATCAATAAGCATTTATTTATTTTTAAGATTTTATTTATTTATTTATTTGTTTGTTTGTTTGCTTGTTTGAGAGAAAGGGAGAGCACAGAGGGAGAGGGAGAGGGAGAAGCAGACTCCATGCTGAGCAGATAACCTGATGTGGGACTTGATCCCAGGACCCCAAGAGCATGACCTGAGCTGATGGCAGATGCTTAACTGACTGAGCCACCCCATTGCCCTAGCAGTAAGCATTTAAAAGACACAGTGGTCCAGCTCACAGTGGGACTGGTCTGCCATGAGTTACTGTGTGGCTCGTTGTATTTACCAAAATTGACAATGCAGTGTTTTGAGTTCCACATGCTCTTCAGACCTTGCCATTCCCCACCAAGAGGTGAGATAGCTCTTTCCCACTTGAAATTGGAAATAGAATAAAAGGAGTTAACAAGTGCAGGAGATATTACCCAACTTCTGAGGCTTCATCCTAAGAAGGTGATATAGTTAATTCTCTCTCTCTCTCTCTGTTTCTGTCAATACTCAGCCTTGGGATCCAGCCACCCACGTTTTAAAGAAGCTCAAATAGCTAATGTGAAGAGACCACATAAAGTGGTCATCACAGCCAGCCCGCGTTACTGCCAGACATGTGTGGGAATGAGTGTTCACTTGATTCCAGCAGCAGTTGGTGAGTATTACGGATTTCGTGTTCTTTGCTCATTTGGAGGCGTGCCGTAACCACATTCTTTGTGATTTGCTTTGTGCTTCTGCATGTGTCATGCGCTTCACTTGGAATGCTCTTTTCTTCTGAGCAAATACATGTTCTCCATTTTCACTTCCTAGCATAACCCAAAATCTGTCCTCCAGAGCCTAATGCTATTCTCCTTACTCTGCCTGTCCCTTCGATCAATGAACATATTTATACTGTATTTTTCCTCATTCGTGTGTGTTTTGTTTTTCTTTCTCTTTGCTTTTCCCCTCAGGGCCAAGTCCTGAATATTCCATTCGACCGTGAGTGACTAGACATTACAGGGAGGCAGAGTGAGGTGGTGGGTTAAGAACATTGGTTGAAGGCCCAGACTTCCCAGATCAGGAGAGTGGCTCCACCACTTATCAGCAGTGTGCCCTTGAATAAGCTACTAATGTCTGTATCAGTCAGGGACCTACCAGAGAAACAGAACTCCTAGCAGGTCTATACGTAAGCACATACATATACACACACACAGAAAACAGATTTATTTCTAGGAATTTCATGATTGTGACCTGGCGAGAGAAATTTGAAATTTATGTTCTTGCCACACCAGCTGACAAGATCCCAACCCTGGGCCAGGCTAGCCATCTACCCTTTTCTTGAAAATTGGTGCTGGAGCAATCTCAGTTGAACCATAAGCAATACATAGTAGACTTTCACCTGTCTCTGGCAGGCTCCCTCTCCCCTTCCTCTCAGTAGTTGTTTCAAACCTTATTTACTCCTCCCCACTCTGCCAGAGGATGGGGGAGCCCTTCTCCTTTCTCTGGCTAGTCCTTTGCTGAGTTGTAAGTCTCATCCATGAGTTTCCTCCTGGAAATCCTCCCAGTTCTAGTCCATCCCTTTTATTTTTAAGCTTTCCTCTCTTCTTGTTCTTGATCTTAACATACAAACTTGTTCCCGCTCTTCCCTATGTCAGTCTTTAGCTACTGGGCCTCCCTTCTTCAAACGAACTTGTTGAGAAAGTCGTCCTCTTTTCATCCTCACTTGCTATTCACTCTTCCATCTGTGGAAATCTGACTTCCACCTCCATCTCTCCACTGAACCTGTACTTACAAGGTTGATGACCTAAACCACAGATCCAAGAGATGACTAAAAAGCATGTTGAACAATCTTGTTCCAATCTCAGCAGCCCTGGACACTGCATACCACTGTGCTCTGTGTGGATGCCTGTCTTCTCTGGGCTTCTATGACATTACTTTCTCAAACACTTACGTCCTTTATTATTCATAGTAATCACTCAGCCTCCATTTGCTCAAGTTCTCATGTCCTCCAATCAAATGTGTAAGAACCTGGAGGCTTACTTAGTGCTGAGGGGCCTCTCCACTGTCAGGGGCCAGGGGAGGAAGGAACGAAAGACTCCAACAGTCCATTGGGAGACTCATTTTTCATCTGCCATTACTTTAGTCATGGCCAATTACTTCAGTCATGGCCACTCAACATTCCTGTGGAAAACCTGTGAGACATGGAGCCTTCAGGTCTCTTTCTTCAGTGATGAAAATGCTGACCAAATTGAAAGCATGGGTTTATCTAAAGAGAAAAGAATTAGGGGCGCCTGGGTGGCTCAGTGGGTTAAAGCCTCTGCCTTCGGCTCAGGTCATGATCCCAGGGTCCTGGGATTGAGTCCCGAATCAGGCTCTCTTCTTAGCGGGGAGCCTGCTTCCTCCTCTCTCTCTGCCTGCCTCTCTGCCTCCTTGTGATCTCCGTCTGTCAAATAAATAAAATCTTAAAAAAAAAAAGAGAGAAAAGAATTAGAAAACTTTAAATGGCCAGTTTTTAAAAATCCTGCCTAACTGGCATTATCATATTTCACTCAGATTCACTTCTCAGTTACATGAAAATATAAGTATTTCTTAGAATATAGTTGCTTCATGTTATGGACATCTAAAAATATATTTTTATATTTTCTTGGAGTTGTCGAATTAATTCTATTAGCATTAACTCTCTTGGCTATTTTTTATTGACTGTAATTTGGACAGTTCCTGGCTTATACTGTGTTATTAGTGTTAAATTTGTGGGCTGTATGTAACCTTAGGGTATAAATTTTATAATCCTCCATTTACTATGAAAATATATGAGATGGGTTTTAGGGATGTCAGACTGTCAAGTGTAAAGTAAAGAAAGCTAAGGGGCCATGTAATAATTGCCTGAATTGGCTGATGGGTAGCTATTAAGAAAATGCAGTCATTGAAAAGGGGACCCGAGTGCTTGAGGTGAATTGAGTAAGTCAGTAGTTTTCCCAAAGACCAAATCAGAAGAAATACACTGATATAATAATAGAAGGTAGAATATCAGCCCCATATTTGTGGTCCTTTATTTCCACCTGAACAAACCATAGCAAAAATAGCAGACATTTATATTATGCTTGTTATGTACAGATGCTACTCTGAATGTTTGATGTCTGTTAACTTTTTAGTCCTCACAACTATCCTGTGAGGGAAGGATCATACTCTCCTCATCTTTTGTTTCATGTTCTCCATGAAACACAGAGAAATGAGTTATTTTCCCCGAAATCACACAGCTAGTAGTAGAAAAACTATCATTTCTTTTTTTATTTTTATTTTTTATTATATATTTATTTACTTATTTTATTACTATTATTTTTAAATATATAATGTATTATTAGCTTCAAGGCTACAGGTCTGTGAATCATCAGGCTTACACAATTCACGGCACTCACCATAGCACATACCCTCCCCAATGTCTACCACCCAGTACCCTATCCCTCCCCCCTCTATCTCCCAGCAACCCTCAGTTTGTTTCCTGAGATTAAGAATCTTTTATGGTTTGTCTTCCTCCTCGGTCCCATCTTGTTTCATTTTTTCCCTTCCTACCCTCCATGCCCCCCTGCCCTGCCTCTCAAATTCCTCCTATTAGAGAGATCATATGATAATTGTCTTTCTCTGATTGACTCATTTTTCTTAGTATAATACCCTCTAGTTCCAACCATGTCATTGCAAATGGCAGGATTTCAGGGTTTTTGATGGCTGCATACTATTCCATTGTATGTATGTATGTATGTATGTATGTGGTGTGTATACACACCACATCTTCTTTATCCACTCATCTGTTGATGGACATCTAGGCTCTTTCCACGGTTTGGCTATTGTGAATATTTCTGGTATAAACATTCAGGTTCACGTGCCCCTTCGGATCCCTACATTTGTATCTTTAGGGTAAATATCCAGTAGTGCGATTTCTGGGTCATAGGGTAGCTCTATTTTCAACTTTTTGAGGAACCTCCATCTGTTTTCCGGAGTGGCTGCACCAGCTTCCATTCCCACCAACAGTGTAGGAGGGTTCCTCTTTCTCCACATCCTCGCCAGCATCTGTCATTTCCTGACTTGTTCATTTTAGCCATTCTGACTGGTGTGAGGTGGTATCTCAGTGTGGCTTTGATTTGTATTTCCCTGATGCTGAGTGATATGGAGTACTTTTTCATGTGTCTTCTTTGAAGAAATATCTATTCATGTCTTCTGCCCATTTGTTGTTGTTGTTGTTGTTGTTGTTGTTAGAGAGAGAGAACACAGGCAGACAGAGTGGCAGGCAGAGGCAGAGGGAGAAGCAGGCTCCCCGCCAAGCAAGGAGCCCGATGTGGGACTCGATCCCAGGACTCTGGGATCATGACCTGAGCCGAAGGCAGCTGTTTAACCAACTGAGCCACCCAGGCGTCCCCTTCTGCCCATTTTTGATTGGATTATTTGTTCTTTGGGTGTTGAGTTTGATAAGTTCTTTATAGATTTTTGGATACTAGCCCTTTATCTGATATGTCACTTGCAAATATCTTCTCCCATTCTGTCACTTGTCTTTTGGTTTTGTTGACTGTTTCCTTTACTGCGCAAAAGCTTTTGATCTTGATGAAGTCCCAATGGTTCATTTTTGCCCTTGCTTCCCTTGTCTTGGGCGATGTTTCTAGGAAGAATAAAACTATCATTTCAATTGAAAATCTGAGTTGATTGCAGTAAAGCCTGGACAGAGCTCTTTGGTTCCATTTTACCAACACAAGTGACCATAGGTGCTTCTGTTTTTAATTATAATATCTTTTATATTGCTTCCTTTTCTGTCACAAGAAAAAGACAAAAAGAGCAAGTGATATAATAGAACAAACAAGTGGTTCACCGTTGGGGTACCTACTATAGACCACGAGGCAACAAGAACAGGAAATGACTGGTGTTAATCACTGCAGAGCATCAAGGTAGTGAAAGAAGAGGCAGGTAGCTTGTGTAGGAGCTGGAAAAGTACATGCAAGAGTGTAGGAAGGTGTTGAGGGCATCTGCAGTTCTCCTGAGTCAGTGGCATTTTTGATATTTATAATTTTTTAAAAAGATGTATGGTGGCTTCTATTCCACTTTAGATCACTGGAAGCTGCTAAAATAGAAATTACTGTGAATGCTCAGCAGATGTGGGGAAAAATCTGATGACCCTTTACTGGCTACGTATAAAGTAATATGTTGCTGATACTCCTTGTGGAGGCTCAGGTGTTTGATATTTGTGTTGTTGAGGTTATAGAAATACTTATTGCATATATTTCCATTTTTTAAAAAGATTTTATTTATTTTCAGAGAGAGAGAGAGAGAGTGCAAGCAGTGGGGGCAGCAGACACAGGGAGAAGCAGGCTCCCTGCTGAGCAAGGACCCTGGCATCATGACCTGAGCCAAAGGCAGATGCTTAACCAACTGAGTCACCCAGGTGTTCCTATATTTACATTCTTTTTTTTTTAAAGATTTAATTTATTTATCTGGCAGATCACAAGTAGACAGAGAGGCGGCGGAGGTGGGGGGGAAGCAGACTCCCCGCTGAGCAGAGAGCGCGATGCGGGGCTCAATCCCAGGACCCTGGGACCATGACCTGAGCTGAAGGCAGAGGCTTTAACCCACTGAGCCACCCAGGTGCCCCCTATATTTCTATTCTTAAGAGCACAACTTTTTTTTGAATGACATGATCTTTCATCCCCAAATTCAAAGGACTGATTTTGTCTCTTTGCTCTTTTGGATTGAGATTCCACAGAACTGTAGATCTTATCAAATGTAAATTAACAAGGAATTTATTTTCATAATTTTAATGATAAACCTCAGTAGCCTCGACTCGAATAGTTCCTGTGAAAAGAAACTTACTGCTCACAAGGCAGCTTATTCTATTTTTAAAAAGACAATTTGAAGTATCAGAACACTGATATTAGGTAATTATCAGAAAATGTTTTTAAGATCTTTAAGTACAAAATATTCTTCATAGTTTGTGGCTCACAAATGTCCATCTGACAGAGCTATAACCAGGATATGCTTTCAGATCTATAACTACTAGTTTCAAGGACTCTTTGTCTCCTTCCTCCCACGCGAGGTTTCCCAAATGCCAGTGCCCCACTCTGCTCCCCAAGACAGGGATCTGAATCTGGGGACCCATTTCAGTGCAGTCATGTGTCACCACCACCACGAGTTCTGACACAGAGCAGTTCTTCATGAAGGATACGTAGAATAGCAAACCTCTATGACTACATTTCCTAGTTTCCTACTTGAGACAGTTTTTAGTTTTTCTGACCTTAAGAGCCAGACTTCTAACACAAAGAGCAGCCTTGTTTCAGAAATCCCATTGAAAAATTATACTGGTAGTTGAGAAAACTTGCTCTTTTTATTGTAATACTGACATAAGTTAAATTTCTAATAAGATAAGGGCTTTCCTTCTCTTTTTTAAACATAAGATAGCCACATCGAAGTTCCCAGTGTTGCTCTAAGAAAATGGGTACTACACAACAGTCATCTGGAAAAAAAGGGCGGGAGAAGTGATTACTGGAACTGGATTATGTAATATTGGATGTGAAAGTCATCCAGGATATTAGCATTGTCCTAAAGAGGGAAGTTATGATACCCCAAATACCACAAGGTAATAGTCGTTATAAGTGGTGCTGGAGAAATGTGTGGGAAGGAAACATTATCAATATTTTTAGCAGTTTTCCTTCAAGAATGAGAGTATAACAGATACACATTGGAGACACTGAAGTTATGTATTTTCTTTCCCTTCAGATTATGATGTTCTGGGACTTTCCACCCAATGAAACAGTAGGTTTCAGGGCTTCAGAGAACACGCTATTTCTTGCATGGATGTGTTTAGTGCTCTTGTAAAAGCAGGCTTCCGAGCGGCAAAGTTTATTGAGAGAGAAAAGGATTTCTACATTCCCAAACTCCTTGAACTCTTAACTTCAGATTTTACTAGGGAGCACAGGAAGAGGGAGATTACACTTTGCGGTTTGGGTAGGCTGCTGTTGGTGTAGGGAAGGGTGGGAAATCTCCAGGAAAAGAAGTGGAGAAGAAAGAAGGGTGTGTGGTCACATTTCTGACTTCTTTCTCCCTGCTCCAGGTCAAGTTCTAGGATGGAGCATTAAAAATAATCAGATAAGGCTCAGGTATGTGGGAGCAGATGGACTTTCTCATTTCTCTAGGCAAAGGCTGGGATTTCAAGTCCCATCAAAGGAGAACAACCAGCAAGGGGCATCCCAGGTGACAGGTTGGGATGATTGAGGGGATGCTCTCAACAGAGGAGAGGAAGAGTCAGCTCCTCTTCTACCAAAGCCAAGTTCAGATTATGGAGGGTCTAGCCCGTGGATCTGGTCAGGACAGAGAGAAGACTACAAGTTTCCAGGGTGCCTGAGTGGTTCAGTCAGTTAAGTGGCTGCCTTTAGCCCAGGTCATGATCTCAGGGTCCTGAGATTGAGCCCCACATCGGGCTCCCTGCACAGTGGGGAGTCTGCTTCTCCCTCTGCCTGCCACTCTCCCTGCTTGTGCTCTCTGTCCCTTTGTCAAATAATCTTTAAAAAAAAAAAAAGACTACAAGATTCCCTTCTCGTGGGTTTTAGCAGCAGCTACCAGGAAGATGCCTGGTGTATAGGCAGGATGAGAAATGGCCTGACAGATTTCAGGGATGGCCAGGAGCACAATGTTGGCCTACCCCCAGAGCTCTGGACCCCAGGATCCTTTTCTCCTCATCTCTACACTCAGATACCCTCTGACAGGGAGTCATTGATCAATTGAACAATTACCTGAAACAAACGAAGCTAAACTCAAGTAGGCTTTCTAAAAATAAGGGAGCCTAAGTTACTTTTAATTGACAAATTTAATTCTCCTTTTGCTTCAAGCCATTAGAGAATAAGAATCTCAGATCAGGATGAGAAGACCTCTTTTATTTTCTAGAAAAATAGAGAATGCTACATCTCCCTTCTTATTTTTTTTCCTCATCTCATAGTATTGTAGAAATGCTGATTTTTACACAAAAAAAAATTACTCTAAATGTATTTGTTAATTTTATTTTGTGCAGGCACTAGCTTCCGTTGAGAAAATTCTGGTTCCAAAAACAGTTTCATATTTACATGATCACACCAGCATGATGGTCTGTGGCAAGGACATTGCTACATCCTCCACCCATCCCCATTTCCTTTTCTCTCCTGGATGCACAGTTAAACTACATTTAAATTACATCTCAGCTTCCCCAGCAGTAAGGTGAGGTCATATGACTACATTTTGGTCAATGGAATGTGGAGAAATATTATAGGCCACTTCCAGGCCAGGCTTCTAGAACTTCCTATATGGTCCATATTGGTCCTTCTCTCACCTACCAGCTAAATCTAGGTGAGGACTCTGGCTGGAAGAGCCACTGGATGGAATATGCCTGTGTCCCTTGAATGATTGTGTGTAACAGAGCGCCAAACTCCACGTATCAAGAATTGTGACGAACACCCAAAACTCCTGAGTCAGCGATAAAGGACTTCGTTATTCCTGGCAAAAACAGTAGGCAGGACTTCGTATTGGCTTGTTTCTATTCTTGTCTCTCAAGTTCCATTCAGTCAGCACAGGACATATGAGAGATGTCTGTACATGCAGTGGACTACGTTACAGAAGAGGAACACTGAGTTTGGGGAATTCACCACTTTGATAACAAGGAGAAGCAAGACTGCACTTTGCCATGGGGTAGACATTATCTCATTTTTCAAGATTGTTCATAACAAGTGTAACCCTGAGAATGGCCCTGGTAAAGAATGGTTGGGGTCTTGACATGACTTGTAAAACTTGTAGTGATACCCAGGACACCTGCAGTTTTGGGCAGGAAATAAACCTTTAGTAAGCTAAGCCTGTGGGTTTTGGGTTGCTGTAGTAATTAGACCATCCTACCTAATACACAGACTCATCTGGGAAGAACCTCCCTTGCTCATCCCAGAAACTGAGCGGTAATTCCTTCTTTTCTTCTACCCCATTCTTCATTTTCTCTATCTACAGCTGATAAACATCCAGGGGCTAGATTTTTAGACTGAAGAAAGCATTCATTTTTTCCCAAGGTAGCTTTTTTTTTTCCTTGAAAATTATGACTAGAATTCAAGTGTCAAGGTATCAGGGTTTTTTTTTTTTTAAGATTTTATTTATTTATTAGAGAGAGAGAGAGAGAGAGCACAAGCAGGAGGAGTGGCAAGCAAGGGAGAAGGAGAAACAGGCTTCCCGCTGATCAGGTAGCTCCATCCCAGGGCCTTAGGATCATGACCTGAGCAAAAGGCAGATACTTAACCAACTGAGCCATCCAGGTGCCCCTCAAGGTCTCAGTTTTATTAGATCCAGTGTCAATGTTTTATCTAAATATACACATTTGAAAAATTTGATCAGTGGCAATTTTGAGAAATTGACAAAAATTTTCAAGGTGTCTCAATTAATGAGCCGTTATGAAACACAATAAATATTATTACTTTTATTTACTAGTGTTTATATACTAGTAGTAATAATAATTATACCATTACTGTCATTAAATTTTTAATAGCTGTTTCTTTTATTCACAATGGAAAAGTCAAGTACTAAAAATATTGTAATAATGGGTATTATACAAAAGAGCTAGCAGTATGATGTTTTGCAATATCCAGGGAAGCTAGCAAGAACATTAGAATGTATTTCTTCTCCATGAGGTACCGTGGTGAGTTCTTTTAATGTTTAATGCTGAACTAGGAAAATTCAAAGGAAGACAGTTTTTCTGTGGAAAGTAGTGTGAGTTATGTTGTTACTAGTCTCATATGGTATAAAAGTACTGTATCTCATACCAAGAGTGAAACAATGGGTTACATTGCTTGAAATAATATTTAACATTTTCCACCACTGATAGGAGTTACCAGTATCATTTGTGTTCCTAATGATTGGCTCTTTTTCATTTTAAAGCTGGTACTACTGATCTACCACCTGCAGAATAAGCCATTTGAGTAACTTTCCAGTAATAGAGATAGATTCATATACACTCACTCCTCCTACCCATGTTCTGTCCTATTGAGGGCAAATTGTACAGTATAACCTGAAAACAAAACAAAACAAAATTGGCCCACCAGGGGATTTGAGCATACAACTTTGACCTCATTACTATATGTTGGTACCATTTTCTACTTCAAAGAGCAACCCTATTACAGATAATAGGTCCCTGCCCCTGTAACAAGTATGTTGTTAATCAATTTCCTATGTTCACAGGGTTTCAAGCGGACTGCACTATGAATGCATCGTACTATGTTATATTTCTCTTTGAATATAGAGATATAATAGAGACATATATTTTTCCTCTTAGAATTGGTCTTCTGGGATTTTACATTTTATAAAAATAAGGATTTCCTATCTGGGTTTCTAGATGACTTAATTTATGACTATCCAACCAACTTTGACGTCTGATACCCACTGTGGCAAAACTAGTGACTGTCCGTAATGATACATGGATGGATGCTGTTTCCTGAAGCAATCTGTTGATATTTGTTTCTCCAGCAGATTTATGTTGTCTATTATGTTTTTTACCACCATCTGGTATAATTAATGACTTGTGAAACTTGCCTCTTGTAGCACAAAATCCATCACATGGCAGACAATGCAGATGGGCATTCCATGAGATGAGCCAAGATTTTGAACACAAAGGCTTCCTCAGCCAGCTGGGAGCATATATGAAGAGCCCTTGCCATCTGGAATTTATTCTCCTTCCCTGTTCATTGTCTCAGAACATAGGGCAGCTGCTAGGATTCGTGGCCGAAACTGAAGCTTGGTTAGCAGTAGGGTGAGCCTAGTCCAAACCAATTTCCTCATCCAAATGTTGACTTCATACTTCACTGATATTTGTCGGTACCTTTGTTCTTCATCCACAGCATTTTCCTTTACTCAGTATTTTATGAAATTCTATATATTATGTATTAAATTATTTCCTAGACATTTTATAGCTTTATTGCTCTTGTTCTGGGTATCCTATTCCCTAGTATATTTTATAGTTGGATGGTGCTACGAGAGAGGAATGTTGTTGATTTTTACATGTTAATCTTACACAGAGCAAACTTGCTGAACTCCTTTATTCTCTATACCACTATTGGTTAATTTATCTCTTTCTTTCCAATTCTCATACCTATTATTTCTTTTTCTTACCTCATTATGTTGTCCAGGACTTTAATACTATTTTTAAAAAAACAAATGCAATAGTAGATGATGTCTATGTGAATTCTTTTCATGAAATCAGATAATTGCTGTGGCCTCCAGTAGATAGTTTATCAAATTAAGGAAGTGCCTTAGTTTCCTAAGAAAAATATATTTTTTAAATTGCTCTATAGTATTCTTTTGCACAAATACATTATAATTTATTTAGGCAATCTCCTATTGAGAAATATTTAGGTTATTTTCAGAAATTTATTTTTGCTATTATAAAATATCATACAGTAAAAATCTTTGTACATTTTCCTTTCCACATTTGTGTAAATATATATGTAGGAAATATTTTTTTCTCTTTTAATGTATGCTCCATGCTGGGCATAGAGTGGGACTTGAACTCATATGGGGCTTGGACTCATGACCCTGAGATCCAGACCTGAACTGGGATCAAGAGTAGGATGCTTAGGGGCTCCTGGGTGGCTCAGTGGGTTAAAGCCTCTGCCTTTGGCTAAGGTCATGATCTCAGGGTCCTGGGATCAAGCCCCATATCAGGCTCTCTGCTCAGTGGGGAGCCTGCTTCCCTTCCCTCTCTGCCTGCCTCTCTGCCTACTTGTGATCTCTGTCTGTCAAATACAGAAACAAAGTCTTTAAAAAAAAATAGTAGGATGCTTAACCGACACTCCAGTAGGAAAGATTTCTAGAAGCATAATTGTGGAATGGCAGATGTGTTCCTTAAATTTTTGATAAGTATTATCAAAGAGAGAAAGAGCCGAGCATTTATTCATCTTGTTCTATCATTATTTCAAGTTAACTAAAGACCCTTAGTTGATGGAAGTAAGTTGGTTTTTTATAGAATCCCAAATGAAAATATAGGTAAAGCAATAGCATTATAAATGCATCATTTTATGATTTTCAAAGCAGTAATTGATTCAGACAGTGACCACTAATGGATGTTGACATCTTGAAGAGAAAAGTTGATAATTATAATAGAAGGATCAACAGTCACTGTCTGAATATATTTGTTAGTCTTAATATTGACATAGCCTAACAACCAGACTTTGTGAAATACACAGAATGACACATGAAGTAGTCTCACAAAAAAGTTTGAACCTGAATCTAGGCTTCCAATATCTAATTTCCAGTTTAATGGGAGGAGAGGGGAAGGAAAAAATTTAAATAGCACCAAAAGGAAGCAATCAGGCAAATCCAACATGGGGACACTCTATAGAAGAACCATCTTATTTCATTCACAAGTCAGTGAATGAATATGAAAGGGAGAAGTGACTTCTAAATTAACAGAACTTTAAAAAATGTAATGTAACAGTCAAATAGCATGTGTGGACCTTGTTTGGTTCCTGTTTCAAATGAATCTGTGCAAGATATTTTTAAGACAGTTGAAGAAATATTATGACAATCAAGGTATTAGATGATACTAAAAAAGTACTGATTTTCTTACAAAAGAAAATAGAATTACAGTTATGTAAGAACATGTCCCAATATTTTCGTGAAACTTGGGGAAAGTACTTACGATTCTAAATAAAACAATACC
>ML103706.1:6122-26177 GCA_003697995.1 Taxidea taxus jeffersonii | reverse complement strand
TTTTTTTTTGCCTTGAAAAATACAGTTATTTCATAAAATATGTTCTTTATGTTAATGGAGTTATTATCATTATTTCAAATGAATTAATAAACTCTTTTAAAATTTCTCTGCTTGAATTGCTAATATGGAAAATAGTGATAGATAAAACCAACATAAACAAAAGCTCTTTGGGGTCCTCAATGTTTTTTAAGAGTATAAATATGTCCTGGGGCACCTGGGTGGCTCAGTTGTTAGGCATCTGCCTTGGGCTCAGGTGGTGATTCCAGGGTCCTGGGATTGGGCTCCCTGCTCAGCGGGAAGCCTGCTTCTCCTTCTCCCACTTCCCCTGCTTGTGTTCTCTCTCTTGCTGTGTCTCTCTCTGTCAAATGAATAAATAAAGTATTTTTTTTAAAAGAGTATAAAGAGGTCCTGAGGGGCACCTGGGTGGCTTAGTCCGTTAAATGTCTGCCTTTGGCTCAGGTCACTATCCCTGCTTCTCCCTTTCCCTCTCCCTCTGCATCTCCCCCTGCTTGTGATCTCTCACGCTCTGTCAAATAAATAAATAAATAAAATCTTTTTTTTTTTTTTTTAAGAGAGACACAGTGAGAGAGGGAACACAGCAGGGGAAGTGGGTGAGGGAGAAGCAGGCTTCCCATGGAGCAGGGAGCCCGATGCTGGGCTTGATCCCAGAACCCTGGGATCATGACACCAGCCAAAGGCAGACACCCAACCACTGAGCCATCCAGGTGCCCCTAAAATCTTTTTTTAAGAAGTGGGGAGGTGGTCCTGAGGTCCAACAGTTTGAGAATCCCTCGTCCAGTTTATAAGATGATTAGACTAACCCTATTAAGATGCTAGCAAACTGACATTTCTATCCCAAAATTCTGCTACTTGAGGTTTATCATGGTTTAGTC
This sequence comes from Taxidea taxus jeffersonii, assembly GCA_003697995.1. Taxonomy (NCBI): domain Eukaryota; kingdom Metazoa; phylum Chordata; class Mammalia; order Carnivora; family Mustelidae; genus Taxidea; species Taxidea taxus. Next base: position 25,284 of record ML103706.1, on the reverse strand, counting down.
AACCTCTTCTAAATTCAGATACCTAAAATTGTCTGTGAAAGTAAACAGTTGTGTCAAATGTGGGTTAAGTACTACTTGCTGATAAATAATTCTGAACCTGCAGACTTCTGGGCCTGACTTCATTGCTACTGGATCAAAATTCATGCCTGCACATAGAGAATGGTAATTGAATATCCTAACACAAATTAGGGGTTTGGAAGGAATGTGCTCTTTAATTGTGTACCTTATCTATTCTGTGGTCACTTAAATATAACCCACTAACTATAGTGTTCTTAGTCTACTTAGACGTGCAATTTAAAATTCATTATCCAGCAGTATAATTCGCAAAGACTGTGTAAAGACTGGTTATGCAAGAGTGACATCAGAAATAGAGTCATAATTTAAGGTGGTCACTTGGTCTTCTCTTTAGTTGGTATAACCATGTTTTGCTTTCTGAAAGATACCTAAGAAAAGATGTTACAGGTAAATGCTGACTGCAATGAAATATCTTTTCTTCCTTTGTAGGAAATCAGGTCTTATCAAGCACCTACTGACATAGTGGTTAAAAACATAACCTTGGGAAGTAGACAGACCTGTATCCCAGTCTCAGCTGACATACTTAGCATGTGTGACCTCATGCAAATTGCTTACCTTCTTTAAATCTCAGTATACCTATCAGTAAAATAGATATACTAATACCTCTATCCAATGGATTAAGTGAGAATTAAATTAAGTAATAAGTATAAAGAAATAGTCCAGTGCTGAATTTATACTAAACATCTGATCAATATTAGCTACCATTTCAAATATGATTATTGGCTTCCATTACACTATTGAGCTAGTTCTTTTAGAATAAGAGATAGAAACCCAAGTCCTTTCTGTTACCATTTTTATTCTTCCCTTAGGAAGTGCAGAGACTGATAGGACTGATAGAAGGGAACAAGTGGGTACTCTTCTGTCTGTCCTGTAAAAGCAAAAGACAGACAGAGGAAAGGATAAAGCCAAATCATGTTTCTTGCAGCCCCATTTCATCAATTCTAAAATGAACATATATTTCACATTGCAACACCTCTGCAATTTGGGAGATGTCTTACATTTGAAGGTATTGCATTGCTTTACTGGAAGTGTTTTTTCTTTCTCAATGCTGAATAAAACATGGCAAATTGTATAATTCATGGCATCTGAGATTTAATGAAATATAGTAATTGAGCTTTCTACTAAAAAATACTAAAGTCACCCAAATAATCCCCCAAAGTGCACCCTTTATCATTGTACTTATCACAGTATCTTCTGATCTGTTCTGTCAGCCCTCAGCCCTAACAAGCTTGTCATCTGGCACACCCAGATTGTTTAAATGACTGCATGCAAGGGCTTGATCTGACCTTATTCACCACACATACTATGAATCTCTGAAAAAGTATAGCCAAAGGGAGTCTATTTCTCTTTTCCCGGAATCCAACAGTCTCTAATTATATAGTGTTGCTCATACTTGTTTCATGCGTGTGAATTTCATCTAACCAACTACAGTGTAAGCATCTCAAGATAAGGACTGAATCAGATAAGCATTTTTGCCTTCCCTATTTCCCGGTGAAATAGTATATTTTTAGTGACCAACTGCCTGAAGGTTTTTTATTCTACATAAGGACACACAACCATATTCCTACCAGTCTGACTCCCCTAGAATCTTGAGTCGGGCGTTCTTTAAATTTCATAGGCTATTCTAACAATTCAAATCACTAAGACCCTCTTCCTCCACCACCACTGGATGTTGTAAACCTTTTGTCTGGTCATCAGGAGAGTCAAACCTACAGTGAAAGAGTTACAAACTATAGATAATCTCTGGCAAAGCTAACGCTGTCTGTGTGACACTCCCAGCCCTCTGATCCTTTTTGATCAATTCTGGGGGCCATCTCCCAGCTTCTGTTTGCTTTGCTTCTAATGAAACTGTTTTGCCAGTATTGGCAGAAATTCAGAATTGCCCCAGGGGAAACATAGCCAGTGATTAATGCCTAAATATGAAAGCCCAGCTTTTTTTTACTGAAGGCTGGATAAACCCTGAGGTATAAGTTATACTGCAGAGCTCCCCATAGGATCAGACAAAGGCCAGGACCTCATGAAATTGCTTGGCGCCTTTCCCCTCTTCCCTAATTTATTTCCCCTATTCACTTTTTGTCTTAAAATTTTTATTAACAAATAATGTATTATTAACCCCAGGGGTACATACAGGTCTGTGAATCACCAGGTTTACACACTTCACAGCACTCACCATAGCACATACCCTCCCCAATGTCCATAACCCAACCACCCCCACCACCACCCGCAGCCCTCAGTTTGTTTTGTGAGATTAAGAGTCCCCTATTCACTTTTTTTTTTTTAAGATTTTATTTATTTATTTGTCAGAGAGAGAGTGAGCTCAGGCAGAGTAACAGGCAGAGGCAGAGGGAGAAGCAGGCTCCCTGTCGAGCAAAGAGCCCGATGTGGGACTCGATCCCAGGACACTGGGATCATGACCCAAGCCAAAGGCAGAGGCATAACCAACTGAGCCACCCAAGCATCTCTCCCTATTCACTTTTTTTTTTTTAAGATTTTATTTATTTATTTGTCAGAGAGAGAGAGAGAGCACAGGCAGAGGCAGAGGGAGAAGCAGGCTCCCCGCCGAGCAAGGAGCCCGATGTGGGACTCTATCCCAGGACGCTGGGATCATGACCTGAGCCAAAGGCAGCCGATTAACCAACTGAGCCACCCAGGCGTCCCTCCCTATTCACTTTTTAAGTGTGTTAGCAAAGCAACTAGGATCTGGATTTGGTGGTGTCTGAATTTTAACATAAAAATAGTGGGGGAAAAAGTTTTGTGTTCCATGCCTTAGAAGTTTACAGTATAGTGAACCCTTGTTCTTTGCCCTGGGTGATTATTCTTGAAACTCACAAAATTCTGGCTTTTTTGCTGAATATTTTAGTGACTTTTTGGAACTAAAACAGTAATGCAAAATGAGTTGATTAATTCCCTAGGGCTGTCCAGCATACAGTCCATATCTTGGTAAAATGCTAGAAGAAATGTGTCCTTTAACGGGCCCCAATTCCTTTCTCATTGCATCTTCTGTAATGCTCTAGAATCTCAAAACACAAATCTCAGGATCTATTCTAATGAAAGGAACAGATACACAGATCATACTCTTTTGGCTGACAGTTTCATAAATTTGTTTCTAAATTTCTTTAAGGCTCTTAGGTGTAGTAGATGGTAGTGTGGATAGGGAAAGAGCATGGCCCTTGAAGTGAGAGAACTCTAAATTCTTCTTCTTTTCTTTCTTTTATCGCCTTCGGCAAGTTTTTTGATCTTCCCGAACTTTGGTATCATTTTCCCAGTAAGACTGTTGTAAAGAAATGAATAAGATAATACATATAGGCGTACCTTGTTTTATTGCACTTTGCCTTCTTGTGTCTTGCAGAAACTGTGTTTTTTACAAATTGAAGGTTTGTGGCAACCTCCTGTCAAGCAAGTCTATTGGAGCCATTTTTCCAACAGCATTTGTTCACTTTATATTTCTGTTTAATATTTTGATTATCTTCAGAATATTTTCAAGATTATTGTATTTGTTGTGCTTATCTGTTATCAGTGATCTTTAATGTTATTACTGGAATTTTCCTCAGGCACCATGAACTGCACCTGTATAGGACAGCGAACTTAATTGATAAATGCTGTGTGTATTCTGACTGTTCCACCAAACCTGACATTCATCCATCTCTCTCCCTCTCGTTGGGCCTCCTTATTCCCTGAGACAACAATGTTAAAATTAAGCCAATAAATAACCCTGTAGGGGTTCTTTGGCCTCTCAGTGTTCAAGTGGAAGGAAGAGTCTCACATCTCTCACTTTGAATCAAAAGCTAGAAATGATTAAGCTTAATGAGATAGGCACATCAAAAGCCCAGATGGGCTGAAAGGCCTCTTGTGACAAACAACCAAGTTCTGGATGCAAAGGAAGAGTTCTTGAAGGAAATTACAAGTGCTGCTCTAGTGAGCACATAAATGATGAGGAAGTCAAACGGTCTTATTGCTGGTATGGAGAAAGTTTTAGTGGTCTGAATAGAAGATCAAACCAGCCGTAACATTCCCTTGAACCAAAGCCTAATCCAGAGCAAGAGCCTAACTCTCTTTCATTATATGAAGGCTGAGAGAGGTGAGGGAAATTTTGAAGCTAGCAGATGTTGGGCCATGAGCTTTAAAGAAAGAAGCTGTTTCAGTACATAAATCTGCAAAGTGAAGCAGCAAGTGCTGATGTAGATGCTGTAGCAAGTTATCTAGAAGATCTAGCTAAGGTCGTTAATGAAGGTGGCTACACTAAAAAGATATCCAGTGTAGACCACCTGCTATTGAAAGAAGATGTCAGGGAGGGCTTTCCTAGCTGGAGGGAAGTCCATGCTGGGCCTCAGAGTTTCAAAGGACAAGTGACTCTCTTGTTAGGAGCTAATGCAGCTGGTGACTTTAAGTTGAAGTCAATGCTCCATGAACCATTCCAAAAATTCTAGGGCCCTTAAGAATTAGGCTTAATCTACTCTTCCTGTGCTCTATCAGTGGAACAACAAAGCCTGGATGAGCACATCTATTCACAACATGGTTTACTAAATGTTTTAAGTCCACCACTGAGACCTACTACTCAGAAAAAAAGATTCTTTTCAAAATATTACTGCTAACTGACAATGCATGTGGTCACCTGAGTTCTGACTGAGATGTACAATTCGTGTTGTTTTTGTGCCTGCTAACATGACATCCATTCTGCAGCCCAAGGATCAAGGAATAATTTCAACTTTTAACACCTTATTATTTAAGAAATACATTTCATAAGTCTATAGCTGCCATAGGTAATAATTCCACTGATAGACCTGGGCAAAATAAATTGAAAACCTTCTGGAAGGTGTTCACTATTCTATATGCCCATAAGAACATTAGTGATTCATGGTAATAGGTCAAAATATTGACATTAATGGGAGTTTGGAAGAAGTTGATTGCAGCCTTCATGGATGACCCTGAGGGGTTCAAGACTTCAGTGGCGGAAGTAACTGCAGGTGTGGTGGAAATGGCAAGAGAAGTAGAATTAGAAGTGGGGCCTGAAGACAGGGGTGATTTGCTGCAATCTCATAATGAAACTTTAATGGAGGATGAGTTACTTCATACAGGTGAGCAAAGAAAGTGGTTTTTTTATAATAGAATCTGATGGAGATGCTGTGAAGATTGTTGAAATGACAAAAGAAGATTTAGAATATTATATAAAGTAGTTGATAATGCAGCAGCAGGGTTTGAGAGGGTGGACTCCAATTTTGAAATTTCACCATCAGTGAAGGGCTATCAAACAGCATCGCATGCTGCAGAGAAATTGTTGGTGAAAGGAATAGTCAGTGGATATAGCAACTTCGTTATTGCCCTATTTTAAGAAATTACCAGAACCTTCAGCAACCACCACTTTGTACAGTCAGCAACCATCAATATTGAGACAAGACCATCACCGCAAAAGTTTGTAACTCACCAAAATCTCAGATGATGGTTACATTTTTTAGCAATAAAGAACTAGGAGAAGTACATTGTTTTTTAGACATAATGTTATTTCAGACTTAATAGACTACAGAATAGTGTAAACATAACTTTATATGCACTGGGGAACCAAAAACTTCATTTGAGTTGCTTCATTACGGTATTTGCTTTATTGTAGTCATCTAGAACCAAACCCATAATACCTCCATGAATATCACCTATATTTGGTTGGGCAGCTCTTTGAGATGTTAATCTGTATCTTGCTCTGGGGGCAGTAGGTGTTTTTGTCTCCCCCACCCAAGGGAAAGTAGCCAAGTCTGACTCAGGGAGTGCCTAATGGCTTTAATGTTGCAGGATCAAAATTAAAAGTTGCCTGACACTCAGAACACAACTCAGTCTTAGAGATGATACAGTCTTAGAGATGTTCTAGGAGCTAGGAGACACCAAGTGTTAGAAGAAAAAGAAGTGGACAAATATTAGAGAGAAAATGATTTGGGGAATAGCTCCCTATGTTTAGGGGGATATGTTTATGGGTTCAAGAGACTCAGGGACATGTGTCCTACTCCCACACAGTAGTTGGATCCGGGGCCTCTGAAAATGCTGGCTGACTTGGCAGTGTGCTGCATCTCAGGGGGCAAGTCTCCCAGTTGTAGACCGAGATTTCAAGTCTCCCAGTTGTAGATCCCTGGCTCAAGCCTTGCTTAAAGTAGTGGAATCACTCACCCACAAGACAGTATCATGTGTAGATTTCGATGAAACAAGCTCCCACCCTGCCTCCAACACTTTTGAGGGCCCCATTTTTGCCTTCCATGGGCTGCATCCCTCCTTATGGGGCAGGAGGTCTTCAAGGGACATGTACATGCAGAGCCCCCACCTCACTCTTTTAGACCATGTTCCACATACCCCAGAATTCCCAGGACCACTTACCCTGAACTATGTCCAAGTTCTGCACCAGCATCTTTCCAGGGTCCATCTTCCTAATGGCAGCCATGGACCTGTGTGTACACCCTCACTCGAGAGACTGTTAAAATGTGACCTTTTGGCAGAGGTAGGGATTGGCAAACAGGGTTCATATATGCAGGCTGGACAATTACACACACACACACACACATACACACGCATGCAAGTTCCCTTATTGTGCAGGACAGAGTGGGGGTAGGAAGCGAAAGAGAGCAGGCCACAGTTAGAGCCAGGAGCCACCTTTCCTACATCACAAGAAGTCCCCAATTTCTTAATTCAAACCAGACCTTCCAACTTGTTACAAAATTATATTTATCAAGGTAGAATTATAGAATCCATTTTATTTAACAGTTTTTCAGGTTGATTTATAACTTTAAAATATTTAATACATGCTATGTGAACCTCTATTTGTACTCTTGTTCTAGGCCCTATAACTTTTAGGGGTGGCCTGGGACCATAAGGATTTGGATGACAAATACCCCTAACACAGTCTGAAGACCAGAGGGCATGTCTCATAATATTCCAGAGTATGTAGGACGTGGAAGAGGTACAGACACCCCTAATGAATCCCCCCTCCCAAAAAGAAACATGGCAAATCCTGGATTTCTCATCTCCCTTGACCAGGGTGGCTTAGAGGTAGATTTAACTTCATTTAGAATAAAATAGGATAGGGATTTGTCTCTCTTGTTCACTGCTTTACCATTAGCACCTAGAATACTGCCAGCACAGATATTGAATGAATGGATTCTTGCTCCCAGTGCAAAGACCAAACTCATGTCTACCACATGTATAAAGTACCTGGTTTTATGTATACCATCACAGAGTAAGTGTCAGTGTTGGATACTCAGTTTTTGCCAAACATCATATAGTACTTATTTGTATGTAATTTGTCAGAAAAGCCTAGAATACCCTGTTGGTTTACTAAATTGTTTTAGCACTGTTAGCACCATCTGCTAGGCCTGGACTCCTATGTGTACCTTGCCTGCTGAGTTTCCTCACTTCCTTATTGTCGTAAGTCCTCATCCTATTTTCTGGCAGAGCCCCTATCTATTAAAAATTCAGAGTTTCTTGGGTCCTGAGTGTGAAACCAATTCTGTTTCATAGACTAGGAATTTAAGGTTCTAGATCCTTTTCCATCTATATGTGACTTTTCTGCCCTTCATAGTACAGTTTTATTCATTGGCCATACCCACATCTAACAGAGTACCTGCCTTCTCTCCCATCCTAGAAGTTATCCCAGAGTTAGAAATCCCACTTACTGGGGCACCTGGGTGGCTCAGTGGGTTAAAGCTGCTGCCTTCGGCTCGGGTCATGATCCCGGGGTCGTGGGATCGAGACCCGCATCGGGCTCTCTGCTCTGTGACAGCCTGCTTTCTCCTCTGTCTCTCTCTGCCTGCTTGTGATCTCTGTCTATCAAATGAATAAATAAAATATTAAAAAAAAAAAAAAAGAAATCCCACTTACCAACACCACCAGCAGCAGACACACTCATTGATCTCTGGGCCAGAAAATGATAATCCAATTGTCACCCTTCAGGACACTTTTTTCAGGGAAAGGTTATAGAAAGAACAAGTTTGTTTATAAGTTATCTCCTTTCTTAGCAGCCTGAGGACTGAAGGGTATTGGTTTTTTAAAATTATTTAAATTCAATTTAGGAACACAGAGTGTATTACTAACTTCAGAGGTAGAATTTAGTGATTCATCAGGTGACTATTAACACTCAGTACTCATTATATCAAGTGCTCTCCTTACTGCCCATCACCCAGTTATCCCTTCTCCCCGCTCTCCCCTCCAGCAACTGAAGGGTGCTGTTTTAAAGCCTTTTTAAAGCCTCCATGTACTTCTGTGTTTCTCATCTCCTGCAGTTTGTAGAAGATATGCCTATTCTCAGACGGTAAAAACCATACAGTCTCTACCCTTTTGTTGGACCATAATCACAACTGTGGCTACAGTTTTATTAGTCTGAGTTTGACCTTCCTTCATGTTCACTAGCTTAGTGATTTAGCTATGCTGAAATTCTAGTAATACCAAGCTCAATAAACTCCCAGCCTGGACACTGGAGGCTCCTTGCTGGCAAGAATGGTGCCTTTTGGTTTTGTATTCCTAGCACCTAGCATCCTGCTTGTTATGCAGTATTGTTCAGTGAAATCGCCCTAGAGAGAGGCTCTATTAAGAACTGCAGAGGATGGGATGCCTGGGTGGCTCAGTTGGTTAAGCGGCTGCCTTCAGCTCAGGTCATGATCCCAGCGTCCTGGGATCCAGTCCCGCATCGGGCTCCTTGCTGGGCGGGGAGCCTGCTTCTCCCTCTGCCTCTGCCTACCACTCTGTCTGCCTGTGCGCTCTCTCTCTCTCTCTCTCTAACAAATAAATAAATAAAATCTTAAAAAAAAAAAAAAAAGAACTGCAGAGGGTCTGAATTTTGCCCTACTTGCAAGTTAACAACTTAGCCTGTCGCCGTTTCATGGATGGTAGAAGATAAGAGACTCCTGGGTCAGAGACAAAAATAGTTTATTACTCACAGTGATAGTAGTAGCTACAGTATCTGCAATTTTTAAAAAAGATTTTATTTATTTATTTGACAGAGAGACAGTGAGAGAGGGAACACAAGCAGGGGGAGTGGGAGAGGGCAAAGCAAGTTTCCCACCAAAGCAGGGAGCCCAATTCGAGGCTCAATCCCAGGACCCTGGGTTCATGATCTGAGCAGAAGGCAGATGCTTAATGACTGAGCCATCCACGTGCCCCAGTATCTGCATTTTTTAAAAGATTTTATTTTTATTTATTTGAAAGACAGAGACCACAAGCAGGCAGAAAGGCAGACAAAGAGAGAGGAAGGGAAGCAGGCTCGCCGCTGAGCAGAGATCCCAATGCGGGGCTCGATCCCGATGCAGGGCTTGATCCCAGGACGCTAGGATCATGACCTGAGCTGAAAGCAGAGGCTTTAACCCACTGAGCCCACCCAGGCGCCCCAGTATCTGCATTTTTTAAAGCCAGTTCTCCCCAAACTTAGTTTCTACCAGGCAATGTGAATACGGCCAGTTAACACTGGTTAACATGAAAAACTGAGCTGAGAGAAACTGAATCTTTGTTTTCCTTTGCAGAGTCTTTATGGATTTATTTAAAACAAATAAAAGAAATAAAATAGAGCTGTCCATTCATTTTCTTCACTGTGCAGCCTGGCATTGGAATTGGTGACTCACAACCAGCCAGGCTTCTCTTTCCACCAGGGCTTTGGGGTCCTTAGAGAAAACGCTGGAAGCAATCTCAGCACAATATGATTTGTTGCATATCAACAGCACGTCTAGCTTTTTTTTTTTTTTAAGATTTTATTTATTTATTTGACAGAGAGAGATCACAAGTAGGCAGAGAGAGAGAGAGGAGGAAGCAGGCTCCCCGCTGAGCAGAGAGCCAGATGTGGGACTAGATCCCAGGACCCTGAGATCATGACCTGAGCCGAAGGCAGAGGCTTTAACCCACTGAGCCACCCAGGCGCCCCGTAGCTTTTTGATGTTGTAGACCAGAAACCTGTAGAAAGCACTGGCCAGCATATGCTTCATTTTCTTATTGTTGCCATAACCAATGTTGGGCATCAAGATCTGGCACTCAAATCTTTTCTATACCCTGTTGTCAATGCCTCTGGGTTTCTGCCAGTTATGCTTAATTTGACATATGAGTCTGATGGTGCCAGATGAACTTTTTGGTCTTCTTTTTGACAATGTTGGGCTTCATGAGGGGTCTGAAAACAGTCATGATGCTGGGTTGGAGGTGGCTGCTACCTCTCTTCAATCTTTTATGATGGGCAGTCAGCATGCCTGTCCTTTGCTCCAGAGGGACACACTAATACTATCAAATATCCTTGAAAAGTTAGTCTGAAACAATATTTGACCAGTGCCTCATTTGCAAGATATGCAGCGATATGAGTGGCCCACAGAGAAATGTCTCAACAGGAGCTGACAGGAGGCAGAGGTGACAACAGCCTGAACATTTGCCCTGCCCACCTCAAGGAAAAGTAGTTTTCTCAGTGCTTCACAAGCATACTGCTTCTTCCAGCTTCTACTTGACTGATGGTCCATTACTCCCTGCTTTGAATGCCCTCTCCCTACTTCTCTTATTGTAGAAATATTATTTATTCTTCCAGGTAAGATTCAAATTCCACCTCTCCCACAAAACATCTCCTGACCAGCCCAACTCACAGTGATTTCTTCTTCTTTAATATTGTTATCTATACCAATCATATTGATACTTAAGAAGTAATAGTTGTAACAACAACAACCACCTCTGACATTCGTAAATTATTTTACTTTCTACAAAATGTCTTTACATTAAATATTTCCTTTGGGGGACCTGGGTGGCTCAGTGAGTTAAGCCTCTGCTTTGGCTCAGGTCATGATCTCAGAGTCCTGGGATCTCACGGTCCTGGGATGGAATCAGGCTCTCTGCTCAGTGGGGAGCCTGCCTCTCTGCCTACTTGTGATCTCTCTCTCTCTCTGTCAAATAAATAAATAAAATCTTTAAAAAATAAAATAAAATAAAATAAAATATTTCCTTTGGCCCTCACAGGAATCTGTGAGACAGACAAAGGAAAGTATTATTATTCTCAATGTATAGATGAAGAAAAGCAGAGATTTAGAAATTTGCTCAAGGTCTCCTAGTTCATAAGTAGGTCATCATGTTTAGAGTTAGTTCCTGGACTCACAGTGGCTGCACTATAATATTTCTTACTGCTACTTAAACTCCCAAATGGGTTTGTGTCATGTGATATTAAGTATCAGACTTGATACTTTCTCTCTGGTCAAAGATTAGGGAAGAAGAGTAAAGTTACAGCAGAGTCTAGCAGTTATGAGTCCCACAACAGGCAAACCTGTTGGGGAGAGATTTTTTGGGTTCGCCAATATGCAGATTGCCTCTTCTTCTGGAACACAGAGCTAAACCAAATTTTGCAGGTTCCCTTGCAGCTAGGTGAAATCATGTGACTGAGACCCACCTATGGAATATGGGCAAAAATGTTGTCACTTCTTCAAGGTGTAGCCATGAAACATCCTATTCAGTTTTCCATGCTCTTTCCATCACTCCATCAGGCTGGTTGATGATAGGGAGGCCCTGAAGCTATAACATGCTCATGCCATAAAATGGAAGAGGCCTGGGTACATGAGTCACTGCTTACAGGTGAGTTGCCTAAGGGAGCCACCTGATGAGATCCATCAATGCTGCATGTTGCCCCAGAAAGAAACAAATTTTACTGTGTTACATCACTGTGATTTTGGGATTGTTAAACTAGTTCTCTTACCCTAAAACACTCAAGATTAAATCTCAGCACTCTGCATGACACTCAGCCTCTATCCATTTGTAAAATGGGAATAATAATAATATCTATCTCACAGGATGCTTGTGAGTATTCAGTGAAACAAATTATGCAAAGGGCTTAGCCTATGTGCAAATATGCAAAGGGTCTAGTACATAGTATAAATGTTATTTAATCAATAAATATAACTATTCATGTTATTGTTTCCAACACATTTTCTGCTGGTTCCAAACAGAATTTTAAAATTCTGCTTTTCCAACCTGTGTTGGGAGAGAAAGGAGAGTGCTTTCTCCTACTCTGATTACTTTATGACAATGCAAAGGCTCAGAACTAGTCAGGGCTAGAATCAGTCTGCACACAGACCTTGTTTTTTGGGCACTCTGCCAATCTATCCTTTCCTGCTCCTACAGATTTTTAAACTTCAGTAAGAAATAACCAAGGTGAAAAAAGAAAACCCTCAAAAAGTATAAGGCTGTTTCCATTGGTTGAGGGGGGGAATACCCTATTAAAATCTTTGGAAACTCTCTGCATATCATTCTAGAAATATTTCTAACTAAAGGCTACATTTGATAATACTTAGTCTGAATGTTCACGATGAATGCGTCGGTTGTGTGGTCAGGTCATTTGGAATCAGACAATTAGATCTTTCAAGCCAAAAAAACTCTATTCATTGAGTTGATAACGATTTGTCTGTTAGGTCCACCAATCATGAAAAATGTACCACTTTGATGGGGGTTGTTGATAATGGGAGAGGCTGTGCATGGAGAGGGTCTAGGGGATATATGGAAATGCTTTCTACTTTCCACTCAGTTTTGCTGTAAACCTAAAACAGCCCTAAAAAAATGAAGTCTCTTAAAAATAAAATTCTGTTCACCATTACCAGATTGAACTTCCCATTACAAACAGTCTAATGGGATAATTATGTTATTAAAAAGAAATTAAGGTGGTTTTGTCTTTAAATGATTGGCAGTCTATTCCCAGTACTTTATTTTTACTCTAGTTGGTGGCAACACACACTTGAAGCACAGATTGAGCCACGTCTCTGGCACTTGGGAGGCTGATGACAGGGCACAGAAAGGCCTGTCACAGCTGATTTCACGTAAGGACTTGTTAATGTGTCCAGCCCACCCACTCTTGCAGTGGTTCAAGGAACTAATTAAAAAAAAAAAAAAAAAGAATCCCCAGGGGTATGCAGCAAGAACATTTCTTGCATGAGCAGATCAGGAAAATACAGAATGTTTCTTTGAAGTTTTTGCTTGATGGCCCAGATTTAAATACACACTAGAAGGTAAAGAATAACTTTCATTCACCCTCTTGTCAATTATCGTACTGCTGGCTCTCACTTTGTCTACTGAATAAGTAAGCCTGGAAAAAGCTATGGGCCCTGAAATCAGTGAGCCTTAGTTTAAATTCCAGCTTGATGCCTTAGCTAGGTTATTTAACTTTTCAGAGATTTGCTTTGCTGTCTGTGACACAAGAGTATAAAAGCACTGATCAATGGTGAATACCTAGGAATTGTGTTGTGGCTTTGTTGTTCTTAAAGTAAGATTAAGATTACAAACTTCGATATAAACTTGGAATAAGGAAAACACACCACCAAAAAAACTCCTGAGGGATTAATCACAAGACTAGAAAAAGGAGATTTTAATACAAATAGTCTATTTATTAATCTCTTCAACCTCTTGCTAACCCTTCACCCTTCTAACACTAAAAGTTATACACAAAATTTTGGAATGTAGAACACTTTATCAAATATACAACTTTACCATATTACTAAAGAACTCTGATCATGGAATTACTTGCATTTTTTCTAATCGTTTATCATTAAATAGCCTATTGAGAGATTTATAAACACATGAAAATCAAAGACCATTTCTATTTTCATTTTAAAGCTGATTAACCACACAGCATTTTATGAAAAAAACTTTCAGGGGCGCCTGGGTGGTTCAGTGGGTTAAAGCCTCTGCCTTCAGCTCAGGTCATGATCCCAGGGTCCTGGATCGAGCCCCACATCGGTCTCTCTGCTCAGCGGGGAGCCTGCTTCCTCCTCTCTCTCTGCCTGCCTCTCTGCCTACTTGTGATCTCTGTCAAATAAATAAATAAAATCTTAAAAAAAAACTTTCAGTGAAATTATGTAAAATACCCCGAATTTATCATTTTATCTGGTCCAAGTGTTGGCCTGGTCCAAGTTAACCTATGTTCCACAGAGCACAGTGGTTCAGTTCCAGACCCCCTTAAGGTTTGGTCTGAAAGTTTGGTCCTCCCTATAGGCTCAGAGAGATTATTACAACCTTGGTTTGGCCTAGAACTGATCTCTACTCTCCAGAAATCGTCCAATGAGAATTTACTTGAGTTAAGTTAAAATCAGAACAGTCACCAAGGTTTAAATCAGGAATCAGAATTTTTTACTTTGTTACATTTAACCTTCATTTAAACAAATAAACTAAAAAATTATTTTGTGCAGAAATGCAAAATGCTGCAGATGGTAACACCCACAACACTTTCTCCCATACTCTGCCTAGTCCATAGCCATTGGTTAGAGCCCTGTGACTAGCTCTGGTCGGTGTGCTGTGTGGGGACTTGATGTGTGTCCCTTCTGGGCTGAGGCAGAAAAATGCTGACTGATGGCTGATTCTATCCTTTTTCTTCTTTTCCACTCTGACTTGAGTGGCCTCATGGGTCCCTAACTGACTATGTGAAGGAAAATCCATCGCCTCCCTGCCTGGAACAAGGTATCAGTGAAAAGGCAATTTCTGTTGTGTTAAGCCACTGAGATTTGGGAGTTGTTTGTTATAACTTAATTTAGTCTGTCCTAATTCACAACAGTTTCCTCAATGCAACATGTTCTTTTACTGTTTGTGCTTTTGCACATACTGTTTGCAATGCCTAAAAAGGTCTTTGTACCTTATTCATCATTCCAACTCCTATTTATACTCTGAGATCCAGCCCCAATATCTTCTCCTGTCAATGCATCTGCCATAGAAAGGGAAGAGTGTGGGTTTCAGAATTTGCTAGGCTCAGGTTCAAACGTAGGTTCCAATCTCTTACAAGCTAAGCAACTTTAGGAAAGTAATTTAATCTCTTTCTGCTTGAGTGTCCTCATCCATAAAGTGAGAATTATAACTTCATTGGGTTTGGCACCTAGGAAAAAAATCAACAAATACTAGCTGTATTCTCAGGCCACTATTACCCCAGCTAAATTCAGATGTATTTTCCTCTGGGTTCCCATACCACCTCTATTATAACACTTAACCATCTTCCAGTATGTTTTTTTGTTTTGTTTTGTTTTTTAGTTCAAGCCCCACTTTGGGTGTAGAGCTTACCTTAAAAATGAATGATTAAAATATTTTTTAAAGATTTTATTTATTTATTTGTCAGAGAGACAGAGAGAGCGAACACAAGCGGAGGAGTGACAGGCAGAGGGAGAAGCAGACTCCCTGATGAGCAAGAAGCCCAAAACAAGACTCAATTCCAGGACTCCGGGATCATGACCTGAGCTGAAGGCAGATGTTTAACCCACTGAGCACCCAGGTGCCCCAATAAATAAAATATTTTTTAAAAATAAAATAAGGGGCACCTGGGTGGCTCAGTGGGTTAAGTGTCTGCCTTCACCTCAGGTCATGATCTCGGGGTCCTGGGATTGAGAAGCCCTGAGATGGCCTCCCTGCTCAGCTGGGAGTCTTCTTCTCCTTCTCCCTCTATTCCCCACCTCACACTGTATGCTCTCTCTCTCTCAAATAAATATAAATAAAATCTTTTTTAAAAATTGAAAGATTACGGGTGCCTGGGTGGCTCAGTGGGTTAAAGCCTCTGTCTTTGGCCAAGGTCATGATCCCAGGGTCCTGGGATCAAGCCCTGAATCGGGCTCTCTGCTCAGCGGGAAGCCTGCTTCCTCCTCTCTCTCTGCCTGCCTCTCTGCCTACTTGTGATCTCTGTCTGTCAAATAAATAAATAAAATCTTTTTTAAAAATTGAAAGAGAAAAGAAAAGAAGAAAAAAAATTTAACCTACTTGCTTTAAGACGTCTCATTCCTGCTGCAGCCTCTGCCTCCTTCTCTTACGGCAGATGGGTTATCTTTTCAATACTACTTGTATTCTCTGCTATAGCACACTTCTGGAAAACATTTATCAGTTCCCTTGCAACTAGAAAGAGCTTCATGATTAATTCTCACCAATGGAAAGTAAGCAGAAATGATGTACCTGCTTCTAAGCCTGGCCCATAAAATACCTGTCTTGAGGTTCTCCCTCACTCTTTCAGTCCCTTCAGTTGGATGCAGAGGAATCAGCGGAAAATTCCAAGGCCCAAGAAGATTCTGGAGCCATAGATGGGAAATCCTTGGAGCTTGAGTCCCTGAATGACTGTGTAAGCTTCCACTCACCTGATTCCAAACAATTCATGTTGGACTGTGACATGAATAAGAAATGATTGTGTTTAGTCATCGAATTTGGATTCTTAGTAATACTCAAAGCCTTATATTCATTCATCCAAGGGCTGGGATAAAAAGCTCTTAGGCAGCTTGGAACACATCGGTCCTCACCCCGCATCTACAAGGGCCTATACCAGCAGTCCTCTTGTTAGTGCCAACCACTGGGCTCCTGTGTTTCCCACCACTTCTTCCTTGACACAGATCTAACCTGGGACCTGGACAGTGCTGCCCAGGAAAGAACTAAGGGGTTATATTTCTTCATGCACCTGATCTGCCCTGTTCTGGTAATGGGCACTGCTTCCTGAGCCTGAGTTCCACTACTTTCTGTGATGCTTAGTCCTGCTTTTAGAGTTTGTAGCTTAATATTCTAGGAATAGACCTCGCTTTGCTTTTGCTGGGTCCTGCAAGAGAGCTATGAACCCTTCTCCAGAGACCATCCCATGCTGATTAACCACTGTAAGCAGAATAAGCCAGCTTCCTGCCCACTTGGAATCTTGAGTCACGCCTACCTTCTCCGTACCTTCCCTTCCCCAGTCACAATGGGAAACTGTTTTACCTTGGTGCTCTAGTTGGCAGACCAAGTATTTAGTTCAACTATGTCCATTTTGCCCACATTTCACTGGGCCCCTTTGCCCTTTTGAGCACCAGGGTCTTTACCTTCAGCTGGGCCTACGCCTACCTTTTACCAAGTATCTTCCTGACCTTTCTCTCCAGGCTAGAGTAATCCATGGGGCCTCACAGAGGAGTTCCAAGATAGCACAGTACAGAGGTCATCAGGGTATTTTGTTTTTCTTTGGACATTTAGTATTTTCTTGATGCTTTTTGTGATAAACGTGTTTTAATCATAGAATATCACATATACATTAATGGTTTAGGGCCTTATACTTTTATAAGATAGAAATACACTGCATTTTAGTGCATGCTTGCATACACACATTATTTTATTGTTCTAAATAAAGCCTACCAGGACCTCAGGCTAACATCTGATGACTAAATATGCAAGTTTACAAAAGTCCCAGCCAGCCATCCTACTGCACAGACACCACAAACACAAGCTTTTAAAGTGTCTTCCTTCTTTAATCTCACTTTTTTCCTTCCTTCCTTCCTGATATGCTTTGCTTTCATTAGCTAGCCTGTATCTTTACTCTCCAGCCAAATAGACCTGGTTGTTTCTAAATAATACCTTCTATTACCCAGCTTAAGGAAGTTAAAAAATAAAATCAAACCCTGCTGATTGTAGGTGCAAATTGTCAATTGCCAATTCTCAGGAAAACAGCTGCTGGAAGGAAGAGTCTGTTCTATACTTCTGGCAGCAACAAAAACAATAAAAGCCTCACCCTGCAGAGGTCCTGAAAACACCCAGTTCCCATCCTGGAAGGGCAGAGCTCTGCACTTGCACTCAGACTTCACTCCCTACACTAAGGACGTTCGCAGACTCCAGTAAAGGTAGGGCACACTGAGGGCTAAACATGTGCCAGATACTGCAGCGCCCATTTTATGTCCTCACTCACGGCAGCATTTTTACAAGGCAAGTCCTAGTCTTATCACTCCTATTACACGGATAAGGAAACTGAGGTTTAGATGCCTTAAGTGACTTGGTCAATGCCACAATGTAACAATTAGGATGAACTCAGCTGCAAGAAATAAAAATTCGTGACGTGTGGCTTATACTAGTGCTTCTTAAATTTTAATGTGCATAAGGATTATTGGGGATCTTGTTTAACAATTCCAGTTCAGTAGTTTGGGGTGGGAGTGGGATTCTTCATTTTTAAGAAGCAACCAAGTGATGCCAGTGCCACCCAGCTGACCATATTCGTGTAGCAAGTGTTTAACCACAAGAACGTTTGCTATTTCCTTAATGAGAGGTTTGGAGGTAGGCGGTTCGAGGACTGATTCAGCAGCTCCACAACATCCTTCAGCACACACTCTTTCCATCTTTCTGATGTGCCGTCATAAATAAGGTGACTTTTTTTTAATCCGAGGCTATTTCCTCATGGTCACAGGATGGCCATCACTGCACCAAATGTCACACCTGCATGTGGCTTACGGA
Organism: Taxidea taxus jeffersonii; assembly: GCA_003697995.1. NCBI lineage: Eukaryota > Metazoa > Chordata > Mammalia > Carnivora > Mustelidae > Taxidea > Taxidea taxus. Next base: position 7,047 of record ML103706.1, on the reverse strand, counting down.
CACAATTCATTCCCTGAGACTGGACATGTTGCCAGCTCAAAAAAAATGTAGCAAGGAAGACATGGGGGTGGGTGGAGGTGGGGAAAGTGGAGATGGGTAGGCATTATAAAGGGTCTGCCTTGGCCAGGAAATAGTATAACCAGGATTCAAACCTATCTGTGTCCAAAGCTATACTACCTTTCATCTGCTTAATTAAGTGTAGCAGAGGGGACTTGGAGTCCTCTCAGAAGGCAGGCCTGGGATGTGATTGTTCTAAACATGCTCAGTTCTGATGACTTGTACCATGCCAGTCTGAAGAATGAATGCAGACTCAAAAAAAAAGGGGGGGGGAATAGATCTGTCTGGAGTCTAGAGGTGAAGAGCCAAATAAGCACTACATAGTTATAAAGAATTTGCTCAGCAGACAACTGTTCTTCTATGGGTCAGAGATTTTCAGCTGAATTAGACACACTCATTAAAATACCCTTTAAAATGATTTATCTTGCCTCCATGCTCACCAGGAAAATTTCTTATTTATCATTTGATCTGCCAGGTGGTCAGACACCAGGAAGAGGGAGCAGTTGCCTGGTGAGTCTACACAAGTTATTGTTTCTCTGAGAATACGTGGTTCTTGCTGGAAATAAGTATTTGGACAAAGAGAAGAGCTCAGAGACATACCCAAGGCTAAACTGAAACTGAAGCAATGAAAGTGGAACCCAAATCACTATACAAGGAACAAACTGTTTAGGAAATGTTGGGAAAACTGGCTCCCCATTTGGGAGAAATTTTTTAAACAAAATTTCAAAAAGACAAGGAGATATCAGTCTCCATCAGTTAGACTGGACTCTTAGGGAACATGGAAGAGGGTGTTCACTGCAACATTGTTTATGGTGCTGCGGAGTCGGAGGCAATGTGAGTTGCCATTACTGAGAGAGAGAATAGATGC